>BGPR01017880.1:2621-31769 GCA_013235015.1 Araneus ventricosus | reverse complement strand
GTGGAATGCAAAAAAGTGGAACCTGGCCCTGGAACGAAGCATTGAGAGGAAATAAGCCTTGGGGATTTATTGCCGTCGCAATTCGACCACCCGCATTTACCGATGTTTCTCCAAAACTTTGAAACCGTTCTAGAAACCCTCCGACTACTGGAACGGGACACCTCTTCTGTGCAAATTCCAGCCGCAAGGACTCGTTTAGATTTTTTTATTGGTATCAGAAGTGACCGGAAAGACTGAAGGGATTGCATCCCTTTGTGTGAAAAGAGTGCAGTTCTTTTGAGAGATGGCAATAAGACATGCTTTTTATTGTAGTTTCATTTTACTGTCATAAAGCTGACAAAAAGGGAATTCGCCTATCTTTAAAAGAAACGGTTTTCTTGACTGGAACTGTTACTAGAGAGGAAGGGGGAAAGACATTTTGCCCCTTGAAGAAACCAATTGGCATCATTTAAAAGGTGACACTCCAAATACTTTTGAAGATGTTAACCACTCGTATGCCGCGTTGGTTGAAAAGTAACTACAATAATGAGAATAGTAAAATAATTATGTCATAAAACATTAAAACATTTATCTGATTCCCAGCGATCAAAATGCAAAAATGTATTAAATTTTAATGCGAATGCTGCCATTTATTTAAACACTAAATAATTTTTATTCAGTGTATGTTTATTATCACTAAAACTCGTTTCGGGATTGCCACGATATGTCATCAGCTACCTTACGTTGTAATTATAAAGTGATGATTTTAATTCATAATTAGGGAAAATAGCCTTTTTTTTAGTTATTCTTAATTCTTTTTCTTACCAATGGTAAACCATGGATACTGTAACCTAAAAGCCCTTTTTAGCGCATTTCGTAATTAGCTAAGAAATTTTAATTCGGACGTTCAAGTCAAAAGATTGATTATATATATATATATATATAAAGATAAAAGATTTTTAAAGAGAAAAGTAAGAATTTATTCAATTTTTTTTTTTTTAGTAAGAAAGAAACTTTAAGAAATTAAATATTTTATAATCCATTGCATCTCGAATATTCTATACTGCTTATGCCAATTCGAATCTCTTTAATATAAAATTATTGAAATTGATTTAATTACCGAACTTCTACACAAGATTTGTATGCCTTTCTTGTGTGCTATGGCTATTGATTCAGAATATGTTTTACTGCATTTCATTGGGTATCTCTTTAATTTATTTCAAATCATTTCATGCATAGCTTTATTTCTAAATGCATTTAATTCTTGAGGAAGTAAATGATTTCGTAAATTATGTTTTTAAATGAAGTTCATTTTTAAATTATAAAAAAGTTAAAGACTTGTATACATATTTATAAAATTTGTCTTAAGCTAAGTTATGTTTGCTCGCTATTATAACCGGTATTTTATGATTCATTATTATAATAAATACGTTAATTTATGTTATATTAATTTTTATTATAAATATAATAAATCATCAAGAAACAAAATAAAAATTATTAAGAAATAAAGATTGAACAAAGTAACGGATTAAAGAATTCACCAGATGAACTTTCTCAAGGCGTCACTCAACCTGAGTGGATTCGAAATAAAAGACAACAGGAATGCTTTCCTGCTTCACGCAAAGAAGCACTACCTATAACAATATTCTAAATGGCTTTAATTTTTTTTGTCGGCAAATTAGAAGAAAAGGCATTTGAAACTTGCGTAACAAACTTAACCACAAAATATACTGATGATATCGAAGCACATTATTTCATGGACGAAGTGAAGCATTTTATTAAATACACAAAAAATGAAAAAGTAACAAATCCAATGGATATGTACGAATTGATTGAAGGTGGTCTACAATCAACATTTCCCAACGTGGAAAAAATTTTAAAATTTTTTTTTTCACTCTACCAATTTGTAATGCAAGCGGAGAGAGATCGTTTTCAATTCTGAAACGCGTCAAGAGCTATTTGCGGAATAATATGAGCCAAGCGCATTTAAATGAACTGTCGCTTTTATTTATTGAAAATGATGTAGTACAGGAATTCGATAATGAAAAAATTATAGACAAATTTTCAAATTTAAAAGCAAGAAAAGTGACTTTTTAGTAATTTTATGACTTTCCACACCTGTTTCTGTGTTTATAAAATTCTACTCCGAATTTCAAAACTAGCATTTCATTGCTGCTACTAATATATCTGATATAATATTTATTTTCGTATCTCCTTCTAAAGTTTAATTTCATTTTTTGTCACCCTTTAGCACTGTAATTTGTTTTATTACCATTGAAGAATGTTTATTTAATTATATTTTTTATACCAGAAAACGTGTGAATAAACTGAATTAGTAAACAAATTTTTCATGGTATACTTTTGATTAGTCTTATTATATATAAATCATATTGCTTTGCTTTAGAATTCCCATTCTCATTTTTTTAAAGAACAGAACAGTTTAAAAGAAAGGAACAGTAAGAAAATTAATGATTTACTTCGTAGAGCTAAACTATATAATTTTTTTTTTGAATAATTATCTTAATTTACCTTGAAATACTGTTTTTTAAATTTTTCGGGAGAGTAATTTTATAATTTCCCTCTTTTTTGCCTGTATTGTTATTAGAATATACCATTCTATCCTTTGGGACAAAATAGTAGACACTGCTTATTCTAGCTCCTGACTTAGATGGCTATAAAATGGTTCTCAGTTTATGGTAAAATTCATCATATTTCATAAAGATAAATTAATGATTTATGAGCTGATTTACCATTTTATAAATGAATAAGTTACCTTTATTAAATTTAAGTGAAGAAAAACAAAAACTATATTTATTAAAAACAATTTTGAAACTTGGTTGCTGTTTAATATAAAATTTGAATACTTGGATACTGCGATGTCCTACCCACTAGATAGAATCAAAGACCGAAAGATATCATTGTCATTTAATTATTTTAAATTTAAAACCAAAAAATCTCTGTTTTGAATTTAAAAAAGATTTCTTTATCTATTTAAAATCATATATATATATATATAATTTTTATCATCAATGAAGTATTCTTGGGAGGGGGCCTCAAAATAATTTTACGCCTGGGGCCTCATATCGTCAAAATCCGCCACTGACTATACATAACACCTATGAACAGCCAGTGCAATAAATAACTAAAAAATTACTTGCAGTTTTAACTGCTTTAAGGTTTTTCATTGGTATGAATCCGTAAATGGGATTTTAAGGCAGAATCATGTGTAAATGCTTTACTGCAGATTTTACAAATATGAGATTTTCCTTTCGTATGAAGGAGAAAATGGGATTTTAAACTAATACTATGTCCGTAGGCTTTACAGCAGATTTCACAAACATAAGGGTTTTCTGTTGAATGATTACGCAAATGGATTTTTAAATTACCACTTAGTGAAAATGCTTTACTACAGATTTCACATACATAAGGTTTTTCTTTTGTATGAGTGAGTAAATGGCATTTTAAGTTATGTTTGCGAACAAAAGTTTTGCGGCAGATGTCACAAACGTGAGGTTTTTCTTTCTCATTTACCCATTCATTCGTCTTCGAATGAATGGGTAAATGAGATATCAAACTACGTCTTTGAATGAATGCTTTACTGCAGATTTCACAAACATAAGGTTTTTCTTTTGAATGAATGAGCATAAATGGGTTTTAAATTACAACTTAGCGAGAATGCTTTACTACAGATTTCACAAACATGGAGGTTTTCATTTGTGTGAGTAAGCAAATGAAGTTTTTAAGATACTACTTAGCGGAAAATGCTTGCAGATTTCTACAATATGAAGTTTTCTTTTTGTGATAGGTAACGCATGGGATTTTATTAATTGGCATTTTGTGGTTAATTTCACAAACATGGAGTTTTCTTTTGTATGAGTAACAAATGGATTTTAAACTACCACTTTGTGTGAATGCTTTCACGCAAGATTTCATAAATAAAGGGTTTTTCTTTTGAATGAGTAACAAATGGGATTTTAAATTAGAACCTTGTGAATGTCTACTGCAGATTTCAAATATGAGGTTTCTTTGGTATGAGTGAAGCAAATGGAAATTAAAGTTTACGTTGCAATGTGAAGCTATACAAATACAAACATGAGGTTTTTTTGTATGGGTGGTAAATGGTAATAAAGATTTTGAAGTGTGTAACTTTATTGCAAATTTCACAAACATGAGGTTTTTCTTCTATATAAACAAATGAGTTTAAAATTAGAACTATCAATGAAGGCTTTCTGCAGTTTCACGAATATGGCTGCTTAAGTTCTTTCTGTCATTAGAAGTCTTTCCACTGTCACTCCTTCTATAGTGTTTATTTTCGAATTAACGTTCTCAGATCTCACAGTTTGTTAACTCTCATAGAGGGAAGGTACAAAATCATCTGTTAATTTTCTTAATTCAATGCTTTCTCATACTATTGAAGAGAACTCAATGTTTGAAAAATGTGCTGTTTTATTATTTTGTCCTTTTAAAAGAAAACAACGAATCCAATGAATCTCATGGGAAGGAATTCAGTTTTAAAAAAAGAAATGAACACAGATCTGCTAAGTTCTTTGCTTAAAGTTAAATCTCATGTGCCGTAGTGAGAAATTCATAAGTAGAATAAAATCGGTGAGGATTTTCAGAGATGATCTGCAGAGTCCACTGCTGTTTCAAACAAATATTTCAACACTATGAACTCCTCTCACTTAGAGCTTCCTGTGGCATCGGCATCACTGTCTCCACTACTCCCCAGATCCTTGTCTTCACGCCTGTCAGATGTTCGGCAGCAGAGAGGAACATGCAGAATGATGAGCTATAGGAATTCGGATTAGTTCTCTGTTTGCGAAATGAGGCTTAACTGAGTAATTCATAAACAGGACATTCACGATCGCTGCTTCCACGAAAATGGCGTACTCCATACGATTCCATTTTTCATTACGCCCCTCTTCTAGGACCCTCTGCCACTCACACAAGATGGTCACTCAGGTCACTTCAGGAACCACAAACTATGCGACCTCCGATCTACTCAATAACTTTTCTCCACCCTCAAACACGAACCCTCGTCTTCATTTCCTTTAATGCGAAAACACCTCCAATCACACTCATATTCTAAATCGATTACATTTCAGCATTTTGGCCTTTCAATCCAAAAGTATTTCACATTTGGATTTTCAAATTAACCTTAGCTTGCTTTATAACCGTTAAGCAGGGGTTGGTATGAGCAATAATAATAAAAACCTTTCACAACACCCAATTTTCATCGATTTTCATTTGATGACCGGTATGGGGTGGTGCGTCAGTATACCTTTATGTGGAATAATCATGATATAACAACAGCAAAGATAAACTCAATCGAACAATTGCATAGATGGTTCCGGTAATCTTTCAAGGTAAACTTATGCACAATTTGATCTCTATACTAAACCTTCGATCCAATGACATATCTTACTTCACGAGCCAACCACCGTTTCATTACTTATTTCTCGTAAGAATCAAGCTACCCTAAAATGAATTAGGTTTTAAAAAGTGAGACTTGTAAAATTAGCGATAAAGATCTAATGTATACTGGCTATAAGAGATTTGTTTAAGTTTCAAAATGAAAAGGTTCAAAATTTCTATACCTCTTCTTTGTAATAAGATCTATAATTTTAAGAAAAAAAATATTTATTATTATTAAATGATTAAACCTGAATATTTAAATTTCAGTTGGCTTGATTGATGATATACAAGAAAGAAATAAAATCAACAACACAAACTAGGGTTTAACTTACTTTTCTTTAGCTATTGATATAACATTTGCATAAGAAAAGTACAAAAAATTAGACAACATTTGCATTGAAATCCTAGAAGTTAATTTTAAGCAAATAAAATAATACACATACAATATATATTTCGATTTTAAAGTATTTTATCAACTACTACTTTAAATTCAAAATATTTAATTTCAAATAATAAAGCTGATATGAATATTATACTGACGACATCAGGGGTTAGTCAAAAATAAGCATGCTGAACCGGCTCTAACCTGGGTGACAAAAATCTTTTTTTAAGGACGTTTATGATTTTTCCCTTATATTTATTTCTCAAAAAAGGTCCTGGAATGGTGTTCCGCCTCTATACCCATGGACGAAAGACAATTTAAAGATTTTCGAGCAATTCTGAAATAAGCAAGAAGAGCTGCATCTTAGTACTCAGTTTCCCTAGAAATGAGATTGTGTAGGAGACAGAATTGTTTTCACTAAATCGAAGTTATAGGACATGATGTTAATCTTTATTTGCTTACGTTTACAGAGATCTCAGTTAGAAAATATCAAATGATATTGTTATTTATGTACTGTATATACAAGGGTATATACAAAATAATATGAACACTTTTGGATTTGTACTTTTTAAAAATGTCTCCCAAAAAGCAGGATAATATTTTGAACTTTCACCATGTAAAGAATAGACTTGAACTCACATTTTGCAGTAAAGATTTGGGCTCTCCCTTTTTCACACGGAGTTGAGAGAGAGAGATGAAAACGACTTCGGTGTACGTGCAATATTTAAGGGGAAAAAATGCTTGTTCCATATTTTTAGCACACCTGTATATGTAATACACAATACAAGACACACGCAATAAACAACTAAACAACAGAAAAAAACCACAATACAAAAAAAATATATATATATATATATATATATATATATATATATTTCAAATTAGAGGAATCGTTTGAAACGAAAAATTAACGGAAATAACCAACACCAACAGACGAAAGAACCAATGCTACAAGCCAAACATGAAATAATAAATATTTATAATTGTATCAGAAATATTACCAATATTTTACTATTCTCCAATTGGCCAATATGTTACTAAACAATAAATAAATATATAATCCAGGGTGTCCCTAAAGGTTATCAACAAACTTTAAGGGTAGGTCAGGGACACAGAAACAAGTAATTTTTACAATAGAACATGAGGTCGCAAACACAAATGGTGACGGTTACATGGGGCTCTTTGTCAGTGAATTAAGTAAAAGAAAACGGCAAGAGTAAAACAACGAAGATTTAATGGCAGTCAAATTTGCTTTAGCGACCACATGTTCTGTTGCAAAAATGAATTGTTTCTGTATCCTTACTTACAGTAAAAGTTCATGAAATGCCTTTTGTGACACCCTGTTACATAACAATAAATGCATAGAAAAGAATAAACCAAACGTAGAACAAAAAAAAAAGAAAAAAAAGAAAGAATAGAAAGAATACCGAGGAATATTGGAAGCAGGAACAGAAATACACAATATTTTTTTTAAATGTGTTTCCTGCTTAAATGGGCAAGGATTTAACTATGTATCAAGGCCGTTTACCCTTTATTTCTCTCTCTATTTTGACTCTTTTTTTTCGCAATGAATAATAACCAAATTTTAGGTACGTAGGGGAGAAGTGGCACATTTCAACAGTTAGCGTTTCTCTCCACTGGGAATGCTATTCGATCGAATGACAGGTGGCTAATCAAGTTTCAGAACAGAATATCTTCTGGCAATAGGCTTCATTCCATTTCTCTTATCATGTGCTTTGCTATGGAATGAGATCTGCTTTGTGACCGGGAAAGTAAAAACTGAAATTTCTTTTCATCACTTAATTTTTCTTACTCCCTATTGTTGTTCAGACTTTTAAATTTGTTCAAAATTATTTAAATTCTAAATTATTTTCCTTTCTGCCTTGTTTGCTAAATAGAATTAAAAAGTTATTCGTGTGTGTTTTCTAATTAACAAAAATCTGATGATAAATCATAAATATTATTGTAATATTTTATTTGTTTCGAGGAAGTTATATTTAGTTATGCAACACAAAGTATTATTAAGCAAAATTCTTTCAATTGCGGCGAGGTTTTTCTTATGGAGTAGATCTCTTTTGCCTTACTTCCAACATTTCAAGAAGTTTATTGAGCCTAGCGAAAAGAATTGTCTTGGAACACAAACTCCTGGTAGAGTTTCTGAAAAAATTTCGTGTGAGGGACTCTGGGAAAAATACTCGCTGCTTACAATTACTGTGAGGAAAATTCCTGAATAACACAGGTCTGCAATTAAAAAACTGCATAGGATTTTTTAACTGTTTCGTATAAATTTTTACTCACTGAAACAGGGAAAAATATTAAAAAAATTCCATCATGTCAGGTTTTCTTGCAAAACTCATGTTTTTAGTTTAATTAAGCGTAAAATTTCTCTTTTTTAACCTGAAATCTGGTATCATATTCTTGAGTCAAAAAACCATATCCAATAATGATTTTATATATTAATTTTATATTTCTAATTGTGATACCCGCCTTCAAGTTTGGATGATATCCAGAGTGATTCTGAAGATGGAGACACATTACCTCACCAGGACGAATCTAGCTCAGATTTTTCTTTCGATGAGAGACCCCAACCATTTTCTCAGAGCTAGCTTAATGATCTAGTTAGAGATTTAGGCCTTTCTAAAGATGGATCTGAATTGCTAGTGTCAAGACTGAAAAATAAAAATCTCGACATCTGGATCTTCATTCTCCTGGTACATGCACCGAGAGAAGGAATTCACTCAGTTTTTCTCCAAAGAGGGAAACTCGTTTTTGTAATGATGTTCAAGGCCTAAAGAAGCGCTTTGACGTAGAATATGATCCATCCGAGTGGCGTCTATTCATAGATTCGTCTGAAACAAGCCTTAAAAGTATTGCTGCCTAATGGTAATTCATTTACATCGCTTCCCTTAGTGCATTTGGAAGAAAACTATAATGATTTGTCTATGATTCTTGAGGAAATTAACTATCAAGAACATCGTTGGATGGTAGTGTTAAATATATCATGAAGGAATAGTTTTTTGTTACTTTTTTCCAATTATAAGAAAAATCATGCATAGTTAATTGTAATAAAATATTGATTTCTTTTCATCGCAGTTGTGCTTTTTTAATGTAAACTCCCCATGTTTTGCAAAAAAAAACTGTACATGATGGAGGTCATTTTTGGATTCAGCACCCTAAAAAACATAAAATTTACCAAAAATATCCCATGCAGCTGAATTTTTTTTTTTGAAGACCTGTGTAATTCCCCATTTCCCTGATAAGAGTCTTCTTGTACACAGTTTTTAAAGGTCCACCGCTGGGAGTTTTTCGCATTATGGTCCTGTTTTTCTGATATTTCACCCTTCTCTCCCGACCGATTGATCCTTTAACTTGCCCGCTTGGGTTCAAAATTCTAATAAAGATGTCAAAGAAGGGCCGCTTTACTCTCGTCCCTTGCACCTAGAATGCGTCTTGAGCCTTTGTTTTTGTCATTTCTAATTGGTTGAAAATTGTAATAACCGTTCGGTTTTGCAAGAACTTGGGAACCCTGGCCAATCAAAGTGGCTTAATTTTCTTGGCGAATTGACTGAAGTTTTGTCTCGCCAAGTTTGAGATTTAAAAAACTAAAACTGAAGAGTGAGAGAGAGAGACTTATTTGGCTCGGAAAAGACGATGCGGGACTTATTAGGAAGAAGATCGGAGATTTTTCACTGGCAATCATCACCGACGCGGCGAGGCGTCCCCAAAAGTCCGAGAATCAGTGAGGAAAGTGACGTGCGTGTCTGCCAACCAAGAACGGTATTTTTGAGGAGCTTTTGATAACAACCGCGGTGCTGAAAACTTTTTGGAGGTGTTCCTGCTTGACGGAGAACGTGGGGCGGTGAAGGCTTGTAAGCCGATCCCACGACCTTAACTGCTGTGACAATATCCGAGTGTAGACATAGGGCGGAATATCTGTCACGGCAGGGCTGTTTCTCAGAACTTACGTGGAGCCAGAGTCTCAGATCGACTTTGAGCTGAAAAAGAAAACAGATGTCATTGGGTTCAACTCCTCTGACGAGGCTTAGTATGCGAAATTATAGTGGTCGCAGAAAACCAACTTTTATCGACATAGCAAGGATTATGGTTACTGTCGCTTATGTTGGATATATTTGCTTTCATGATTGAGAAACTGTAACAATTCTACACGCCAACAGATGGCGTCGCTAAACTCCGAAATGAACTTTGAACTATTATATCTACTTTAAATTCCTTGTAACCCTTTTCTCAATTAAGCTGTATCTATTCTCTTTGCGTGCATGCTGTCATGTGCTCGTATTAATAAATTCTTCATATCTTCTAAAGCAGAGATCAACAATTAGTATCATGGTTTTCATATGTATATTTATCTAGATGCTGCTATCCTGCTATGATGATATAACCTACTGCCAGGGCCGGGCGGAGGGGGTGCGAATGGTGCGACCGCACAAGGCCCTGCGCTTCAGAAAGGCCCCGCGCCAATGAGGGATTTTACAAAATGAAAATGCATTTTTGCGATTTGTTTGTTTTTATCCAACATACATGTAAAACATTGCAGAAACAGGAGACTACGAATTATACGTTCTGACGTCTTCGGAAATGGCTGAAGTCGGTTTCAGGTGACAACATTGAATACATTCCTTGTTCCCGAGACAATTGCTTCAGGGACTTCTGTGGGGATCCATCTGTTTCCCTAATGGCCAGCAGACAGTGTTTCCCAGGGCAGCTTAAAGAGACACCTCTAGATAAATGTTTTATCTCCGGCTTATCTAGTTCTAAACTGAACACATCTGTTCACCTTGTGTCCGGCAGGATTGCTAAATGAAGATGAACCACATATGTCAAACGGGTTTCTCGTTTTCCTTGTAAAAAGTGTGGTTTTACAGAATCTATAAATTCATCGTACATACTTGCTAAAAGGTATTCTGTTAAATCTATCCATGCCACTATCAATCCATCGCGGACACATACTTTGTGGTGCCCCTCCTCATTTTCTCCTTATCTAGCTCTATGTTAAGCACATGTATTCTCTTGTGCCCAGTAGTACTACTAAGTGATGATGAGGCACATATCACAGCGCTTTCTCTCTTTTCTTGTTAAGTGTGGTTTTCCAGAATCTATAAATTCATCGTAGGTACTTGTTAAAAAGTAGTCTGTTACATCTATCCCTCAGAGTTTAATCAATAGTAGTGAATCTGAAATATTGAATGTGGATATTATTTGGATTGTGTGAAACACTATGGACAACACAATGAGTCTTCTCGGAAGCTTAATTTTCAGTTGAATAGTTCGTTCGCATTCAGAATAACAGCCGTACAGCAGAATAAAATATTCTGCTTTTGTTTTTGCAGACAAATTTCAGATGTGCTATTTTTTTCTATCTCTTTTTTATAGTTATTCATTAAGCAACATTTCTTTTTATATTCTTAAAAGTAAATTTTAATATTATAACAGGTTATCAATTAGTTATCTATGTAGTTTCCCCTTTGTTTTTGTAATTGTTGTAGAGGCCTGGTTCATTCATGTTGATCCACACACTGAGGCTAGCCGGAGTCATTCCTTTGCGTTATCCCTTTTATTGAACACCAGGGCCGCCCGAAGGGGGGTGCGAACGGTGCGGCTGCACAAGGCCCTGCGCTTCTGAAAGGCACAGCTCTGGATTTTGCAAAATTCATTAAAAATTCTCTTATCTTTTTTTAAAAATTCTTTCAACCAACTTTTCAGTAAAAAAAGGCATAAAATAATAATAATTTTTCTGAAAAGAAATATATTGCAATTTTTTTCTGAGTTTGAAAATTTCCTTCAAAGATCTGTTAAAAAAAGTAATTGGTGGATCTAGCGGATAAGAATCCAACAATTCCCTTTGCTACCTGGAGGTCCACGTGTTTCCGATTCCTGGGCAGAGCAAAAAGTAAAAAGTGATAACATTTTTCAGTCCTAAACCAGGTTCGATTGCTCCAGGCATCATATGGTCACTCTCTTTTCAGTGCGGGCACCCCAAAGTGGATGTCCGTCATTTGAAGATAAATTGCAGGTGATAATATTCATTACATTCCTTGATTCCGAGACTATTACTTTCAGAGTATACATGGGTAATGCTTATGTGCGGTTCCATACTGTTCCCCTAATGGCCAGCAGATAGTCTTTCCCAGGGCAGCTTAAAGAAACACCTCTAGAGGAATGCTATTTCTGCTTATCTAATTCTAAATTGAACACATCTGTTCCCCTTGTATTCAGGAGGACTGCTAAGCGATGATGAAGTATATATCCCACAGGGGTTTCTAGCTTTTCTCGTCAAAAGTGTGGTTTTCCAACATTTGTGAATTCATCGTAGGTGCTTGTTAAAAGGTAGTCTGTTGCATCTATTCCTATAGTTGAATCAATAGTAGTAAATCTGAATATTGGATTATGTGAAACACGACGAGTAACCCAAGTAGTTTTCTCAGAAGCTTAATTTTCCATTGAACAGTTCTTTCGCATGCGGAGTATCAGCCGTCCAGCAAAATAAAATATTCTGAATTTGTTCTTGGTGACAAATTTCAAGTATGCTAATTTTTCTCTCTTTTTATAGTTTTTATTAAACAAACTTTCCTTTTATTTTTCCAAAAAGAAAATTTTAATATTATAACAGGTTATCAATTTAAAAAACAATGTAGTTTTCCCTTTGTTTTTGTAGTACAATATTTTTGCTATTGGTTATTCTTAAATACATTTCAGATAAAAAATAAATTATTAACAAACGACAATTGGTGTTTTCTTTTTTACATTGTGCAGTTTTTATTATAAAATGTTACTTGTTTGGAATCTTTTTTATTTTGAAAACTACCTATCGAAATCATTTGGATATGTTTTGAAATATACAAAGCATTTTGAAGATTGATTCAATTTAAATATCCTAAAACCGAAACTCACAGTATGTTGTGCATAATTGTGGATAAGTCTGTGATCAGGTGGTTATCTTTTTCGTCGATTTGTTATTAAATTTGAAAAAAACAATGAGCTCAACTTTTAAGAATTCATTTCATAATCTAAGTTAAAAGAAAATCTCATTCATACGGTATGAAATTTTATTTCAAAACTGTAAATGTAAATCGACAGAAGAATCGAAATCCAATATAATTCCAACTATTATTTGTCTAGTATAACACTAAATTACTAAGTATTGCATATTTGGATTATTTAACCTTCCAGCAGTCACGTGTATTGTAGGAGATACTTATATTGTGCATCGTATTGCTTATATCCTTCATTTATAAATTTAAGTGCAATTTTTATTTATATAATCTTTATTTAGTAAGGAGCAATTAAATACAGATTACATAAACATAAGTTGCATTCATTTTTGTAAAATAACACGATATAAATATACAATACGATGCACGATACTAGTTCCTTATGCATAAATTATATTAATTTATTAATTACGTCCTTTTCCAATCTGAGCAATTTAATAATTACCAAAATGTAATAAATCATTATTTTGTTATACAAATTTTTGCAAAGTCCTGCAAATCAACTTTGAACCAGGCCCCGCTTTTATTTGGGCCGGCCCGGCCTACTGCAAAGCTACTGAAAAATAAGGTAAGTGAAAATTCCACTTACTCTTTTAAGTTGGAATAAGTTTTTTATTCCAATAGTTTATACATATAGGGGAAACTGGGGATGTTTGACCCACTTTTGTAAAAACTGTCTCCCATTTTCTTTAAAAACAAGATTGAAATCTAGTTTTTCCACCATTTTATAACTCATATTATGGGAATATTTCCACACTGTTATAATTTATAAAATATTTGAAATAAAATTTTTATAAAGATTTTCCAAAATAGTAAAAAACTGGGTCAAACATCCTCACTTCAGGGAGCTTTGACCCACTTATTAAAAATAAAATAAAACAATGTTTAAAAATTAATGACATATCACCTACTTAATTAACTATTCCTCTTTATAACATATGTTTCAGAATTAGTTTATTTCGTCAACAGCATATAAACTGCATTCTGTGAAAGTTTTTACAACCACCAAAGTCAAATTTAATTTTCAAAGAGACTCTTTTGGTTTTACCACATTTGTTTTAATTAAGGTCCATTGCTCTACACAGACTTCAGGGATTCACAAAGATAATTCTTTATGCCTGTGTATAATTTCTTTCAACCAGTCATAGCTAGCAGATTTGTTTGTTGACTGTCTTTAGAGTTAATCCTTAATGTAACTCGGAAGCAAGCCGTAAATATTCCTCAGTTTCCCCTATATCAGGGGATACTTGACAGGAGACATGATTAGCTTTCAATTATATTTTTCCATCTTCAAAGCCTTTATATGATAACTGTTGCTAAAGTTTTTAGTTTTTTTAATTAAAATAATTTTAAATTAAGTTAGAAATATGTAGTACATGAGCTTAACTTTAAATTAAAAATGTTAGCCCTTCATATTCATAAAATGTGGAGGTTTGGCCTAGGCCAAACATCCCATACTTGCTATGTGTCAAACATCCCCTTGCAGCCATTTTATTAAAAATGCAAAAAAAGCACATATTAATAACTATTATTATTTCTATTTAAGTGGATAATCTTTCAGAGCATTATTTAAGGTAGCTTTATAAATGAAAATATTTTTATAAATTTGACATATAATTAGCATGGGTTCTACAAATGAAAAACCAAAAATTTACTTTTCTAAGCAAGAAATATAAAACAGGAAATAGCTTCACTGTTTTTCCTGAAATGTCTTAAAACTTTAGTATGTTTGCGCAGTTGATGATTTGAGCTGCCATCTGGTATTTAATCTTTAAATCAGCTTTTTTTTTTTTTAAAGTAAAAGGGGAGGATAAAGAGGAAAAAATATATTACATGTATTTGATAAGTTCCTATGTTGTTCTTTTATGCATTAATAAACTGAAAGGTATCTATTTTTGCTTAACTTTTTAATTTTTCTAAATTCACTTGAAAATGACAAAAACAAGTAATCACCTGTCCTCATACTACCAAATTAATCAATTAAATTATTAACAAACTAGATAATACTTTATTTAGCTAATTTACTATAATACTACTGAATATAATCCCAGCATCTTGTTTTGAAATTGGGATAATTACATTTAAAACTAGCTGCATTTGGTAAACGGCTTGTTTGTCGAAAATATGATATCAATTGAATTTCTTATACAATAACTTGATATTCATTAATTTTATACTTCAAAATTGTGATCAACATTTAACCCAAGTGCTTTTCGTAACTTTGCATGTGCTCTGCTTATTGTCTAAATGAAGGTCCATAATGGAGTCAAAAACTGACTGTGCCATGTAACATCTAAATTGTAAGTTCTCAACACCACAACTTCACTTTCTTATTCCTCATACAAAATATGTATTATTTGATTTCAATATTAAAATGACAACTAACATGTGCTGATAAAAATAATTAAAACATAAGAACTATGATCACACAGCTTATTGGGTATATTTCCTGATATATTTAGTATCTAAGAGGACATTGTTTATAAATTTTACAGAAAAATTTATGAAATAAAAAAAGAAAGCAAAATCCATTAGGCTTTAGTTTTAACAATGGAAGAGGAAGATGCAAATAAACATTTATTTTAACAATGAAAAGGGTTTGAATTTCATTGCAACAGTGAAAATGTATGGTTGTAAATTATGCCTAATAATATTTATAAAAATTCATTAAAATTAGAGAAAAATTGTAAAGCAATTTAATTGATATCATTGAAAAGGTACTTTTTGCATTTTCAAACCATGTAAAAATTAATTTTGTGCAGTAAAATTTACTCTTACTTTCCTTGACAGAAATTTTGAAATACATAGTAACTAGAGAATGTATTTTCCCACATCGTAACATTACAGTGAAAAAATAATCATCAAAATTGAGTGAAAATAAATTTTAGAAATGTGCATTTAATATTCAATTATTTTATCATTTAATGCAACTTATAAATATATAATAGGTTATAAAAAGATTTTTTGAACATGAATGTATACATTATCTTTTACATTAATTACATAGATACATTTTTGAATTATCAATACATTTGTTTAAGCTAAATAATTTACACTTAAAAAAAAAACAGTAAATTAGAACAAAAAAATACCTGTAAAAATTGAAGTTGGAAATCCTTCCAGCTTATATCATCAACAATCTCATCACACTTCTATAAGAAACATACAAAACATGAAAAGGGTAATGAAGTTCAAAATTCGTCTCCTCATGCTTGTTGAAGTAATTGAAATTCATTTACGAAGAAAGTATAATCAAAATACAGTCTAAATTGATAATGCAAGTATATTATGAAAAAGTTAATGAGATGTAAAGAAACTAAGTATTATAATCTTTAAATATCCTTATAATATGACAAGAAAGAAAATTTTAAAAAACCAAAAGCACTAAGTAAATATAATAATTAAAATAATGTAAAATTTGTTGATAGAAAGAAGTTTTCTGAAGTTGCATGGAACTCAATTGAAAAATACAAATATTCATGGTTTTATTAGTATAATGATAATACCTTCACCAAAACATACAGTATTTCTAAAAGATATTTGACAGAATATTGAATTATACTTTTAATACATCAAGTATGATGGATTTTTTATTCTTTAGTGCGTGGAATTAAATTCGGAATGATCTGGTATTTGTTTCGACAGTCTGTTTAGTCTTGCGTCCCTTACTTATTGTTAGTTCTCCACGGTTTTAGAGTAACCCCTCGTGATACGATATGCGCAGTAACATAGTCTTTTATCAGAAGAGAACGAACCTACGTTTGCAATAACGAATCTTTTTTTCTTTTAGAAACACGGGTTGCTACATTGCGATTTTACTATTTCTTGAGTCTTGGTGATTTTCAAAGACTGGAATGCGAAATTTGTACCTTTTTTAAAGAAAGTCAGATTGTTAGGTTGTCAAGGTTTAACAGTTTCCGAACTGTTGGAGAATTTAAAGATTGATTTCGGGACTAAAACTGAATTTTTTTCACATCTTGTGCATATTTCTAAAAACATTTGGATTCAAAGTTTTTTTACAGAATCAAGATACAATAAAAACTGGATAGAGCATTTCAATTTCGAAAATATAGTACGAAATAAGTTGAAAACGTTAAAATAATTATTAAATGAAGAATTAATCTTATAAAACTGATTATTAACATTTTGTATACCTGTTTAATCCTTCTGAAATTACTCATCATTTTGGGACGTAGTAAATATTTAAAAGATTAGTGAAATATGAATACAAGCACATTAATAAATTGAATTTAAATAAAAAATGGATTTTTATTTTGTCAACTATTATAACTGTTGTTAAATCTTAGAAAATGGCAAATAGGGAAAAATTTAATATATATAATTAAAATTAATTGAAATCATATTAAGAACGAAAAATGTTTTTGATTTTCGGAGAAAATGGATACAACGTAGCAGAAACCTTAAAATTGACTTGTAGCCCATTGCAATTTGGTAAAATAGGGGAAAAATTTATATAGTTTTGAAACTTTGGTCAAATACTTTTGACCTCAAGGATCAGAACCGAAAGTTTCCACCTCTCCGGGGCAGCTTCCGCCCCTAGGGAGAAAAACTGTAGTGAAGTGGAGTGTTGTCAGTTTTCCTAGATTTCTTCAACCACACATTCAATGTAGAAATGGTGTAGATGAAAATCGTAGACCATACGATTCTGCTCAATGAGTACCAACACTACATTTTGTTGTAATAGTACGATTAAAACTCTTATCAAGTTGCAATGATTTTCAATTTTCAAAACAAAATCATTATTCTTACAAAAGACGACGCGTGCAATCAAATATTCTATTCTAAATAAAGTTTGTAAGTATAAATATTCACTTTTAGTATCGCACATAGACACCATATACCAGAAGGTTTGGTGTGGAAGTTAGAGGGAGAGTACAACTAGTCCATTATGCAATGAGACCGAGAAACGACAAATAGGAGAAAAATTTTATAAAGTTTTGAAACTTTGTCAAATACTCTTCTGATATCAAGGAAACGGAAAATAAAGTTTCCATCCCTGAGGGGAACTCCAACCAACCCCTAACTTGAACATCAAAGCACAAAATGATCGTACCCAGCTTATCAACAATAACAAACATTGCTATTTTTTTAACTGCAAAATTATTTTCATAAATATTCTAATTATGTAGCCCTCACTGGCCATGTTTTATAATATCATTGATACAGTTCCAAAGACCAGTTGGTAACACTGAGAACCTTTACTTCGTTCTTGATGGAGGCTTTCTTATTCATCTGTAGTATGGCCAAAAGCAAGAGACTTTCGATGTTTTACACCACATATGTCTATATCAAGAGGCAACGGTTGATGAAGTAACAGTTGTTTCATGATATACCGAAAGCAGTGTTAACACAAGGTTAGAACGCCAAAGGCGAAGGATGAGGCACCTCAAGAGAAATAATTTTAATGAAGGCACAGTTCCCTTGACCTTCAGACAATTTGTAAGCAATCTGCAAATAAGGACTTTTCATTTCGCAAAACTCGATAGCCACTTGGAGAACGTGGCATAGCTATACAGCAACAGATGATGCTAATGTACATATTGTGAAGACCACTATAGAGACATATGAGAAGATTAAGAAACAAGTTGTTGTAATTGAGCCAAGATATTGATATTCTGTTTACTTATTGCTCTTACTCCAGTCTATAGATATTCTCATGTTGAAAGAGGGTAAGAAAGGAGTCAAAGATACGGAAAACTACAAGGAGTGCAATTGCTCATCTTATTCAGCGACTTTCCTTTTCTTCTTGTGCTGTACATGCGATGATGAACCTCTCTCCTGTCTTCAATTCAGTGTAAGTTGATTTAGGATTATTAAGATCTCAGGGATATTTTGCAGGTATTTTCTGAGGCTTGAGGCACTTTGTAGTTTTCCTGTCCATAGAACCCTGAGGTTGTGTCACAACCACTAATCGATGAACGAGATAATGGATTTTTTGCATGATCACAAGATTAGAATTCTGCAGATCTTTAGAGGTATAGAACCTATCTTTGACTTTACCTGACCCTCTTCAACATGAGAATATCTATAGTCTGGAGTAAGAGCATAAGTAAAGCAAAAATATCAACATCTTGGCCAAATACATAAACTTGTTTCTTAATCTTCTCTATGTCTCTATACCCGTCTTCACAATATGTACATCAGCATCATCTGTTGCTACAAACGTCATATGACATCTCTCCAAGTGGCTGGCAAGTTTGCGAAATGAAACGCCTTATTTGGAGATTGCTTAGAAATTGTCTCTGAGGTCAAGGGAACTGTGCTTTCATTAAACATTTTTCTCTTGAGGGTACGCTTCATCCTTCGCCTTTGCGTTCAATAAATAACCTTTTGTTAACACTGCTTTCAGTATATCCGTCAAAACAATTACTTCATCGCGTAATGTCTTGATATAAGACATATATGGCGTTAACATCACCGAAAGTCTCTGTGTTTGGCCATACTACACGATGAATATGAGTTCCATCAAGAACGAAGTAAGGTGTCAGTGTTAAATCAACTGGTCAATCTGGAACTGTATCAAAGATATTATAAACATGGCCAGGAAGAGCTACATATAATTAGTATTTATGAAAATAATTTATTGCAGTTAAAATGAGCAATTAATTATTGTTTTATAAGCTAATACGATCATTTTGTTCTTCGATGGTTTTACAAGTTCGAGGGGTTTTTTGGGGGGAGTGGGGTGGGGAAGTTCCCCCTCAGGGATGGAAACTTTACGGTTTCCGTTTCCTTGATTTCAGAAGAGTATTTGACCAAAGTTTCAAAACTTTATAAAATTTTCTCCTATTTGTCGTTTCTCGGTCTCATTGCAATGGACTAGTTGTACTCTCCCTCCTAACTTCCACACCAAACTAGCGCTCTGGTATTGGTGCTCTGACATGTGCATGTGCTTACAAAAGTGAATACTTATACATACAAACTTCATTTAGATAGAATATTTGATTGTATGCGTCGTTTTTTGTAAGAACAATGATTTTTTTTGAAAATTGTAAAATGATTGCAACTTTGATAAGAGTTTGTAATTGTACTACTGCAACAAAATATATAGTGTTGGTACTCATTCGACGCAGAATTTTATGCTCTACGACTATTATCTGCACAATTTCTAACATTGAATGTATAGGGTTGGAGAAATCTAGGAAAAACTGACCTAACACACCACTTCACTTCAATTTTTCCCCTCTAGGGGCGGAAGCTCCCCCCCCCCTGGAGAGTTGGAAACCTTTCGGTTCTGATATCCTTGAGGTCAAAGAAGTATTTGACCAAAGTTTCAAAACTATATAAATTTTTTCCCCTATTTTACCAAATTGCAATGGGCTACAAGTCAATTTTTAAGGTTTCTGCTTATGTTGTTATCCCATTTTCTGCCGAAAATCAAAAACATTTTTTTCGTTCTGGAATATTATTTCAATTGAATTTTTAATTATATATATATTCATAATTTTATATTCATTTTTGCTTTAAAAAGTAATTTTTAACTTCAGATTGCGGTAGATATTTAACCCAGGTTCTTTTAGTGGCCTTGCACCTACTTTGTTCATTGTTTACATAATGTACCTAATGAAGTCAAATAACTGACCATACCATATGACATCTAATCCCCAAACTTCTTTTATTTTACTAAAACGATAATCGGAAATGAAATTAGAAACATTTCAGTAAAACTTGGTAACTGAAAATGGAAAACTAAACAAGTATTTGTTTTTCATTGCTTTCACTTAGTATTTATTTCTGCTTAGTTGCAATTTAGTTTAGTTTTAAGAACTACATAACACTTGAACTTTGTAGTTAATTTATGAGCCAATATAGGCTTTCGAGGCAATGTGCCTGAATTTTGTATAATGTAAACTGTCGTTTTATATGACGTTCAATAATTATTGAGAATTTCATAAACTTAAAAATTATTTACTACTTAGAAATTATGTACGATTTTTATCAGTTATTAAAGCACATTTTACATTTGAATAAATGCATAAAAGTTAAAATTATATTGTCGAGTTTGTCGGTTTGTATTTCATAATTAACACATTTTTATTAAAAATTTCTTGTTCCATTCAAATTTATCTCCGATATTTCGGCGACATTTTTTATGTTTATACTTATTCATATTAATAAGTCATTTGTACATTTTGTACAATATATGCAAGTCCAGCCATTTCTTAATAGTGACATCATCTTTATTCAGCATCAACACATCAAAACAGTATGCATAGCTTCAATACGTTGCCATTCTAGATTAGATAAACTTTTCAATACAGGTGTTGCCATACACACTTATATTACACCCTTCTCTTTACTTTAGTACAATGCATAATTGAATAGAAACTATTTACAAAATAAAGCATATTGTGAATATGAATTAATAGCATACATAATCTTTTAAATGATTCGGTCTGTTTATATTCCGACCTGATCTGGTACTGATACTCGTTTGAGAATCGGTACTCATAACATTTTGAGGTGGAGTGGATACAACCTGAGTTACATCTGGAAGAGTGTCAAGTACACTGTCATTATATGATTTGTGATTTAACTTTGGCAATCTTAAAAATTTTCTGTTTCTTACCAAGACCCTACCATACAAAGTTTTTATTTTGTACCACCTCGAAGTCTTGGTTTTTGACAAAAGCACAGCTGGTTCCCAAATCTTAATTTTTACATTTTGAACCACAATTTTGTCCCCTGGTTTAAGTTCAGTTAATATTTTAGATGATCTATCGTAATAATGCTTTTGTGTTTGTTGTCGTCTTAATAGTTTAATATTGACATCTTTAAAGAGTTCAGGATTCAAGAGCTTATTACTAATGGGCAATTTAGTTCTCAAACGTCTATTAAACATTAATTGAGCAGGTGATAATCCTAATCCTGAAATTGGGGTATTTCGATATTCTAATAATCCAATAGCTGGTATTCGGTTATCCTCAAAGGCTTTTTTGAAGACTGCTTTGCTTATTCCTACTGCCTTTTCTACTATTCCATTGCTTTGCGAATGATGAGGACTTATAAACACAATTTCAATATCCCATTCCTTCCCAAAATTCCTAAATTGGTAACTATTAAAAGGTACATTATCACAGATTATAGTTTCAGGGATACCAAATCTAGCAAATACTACTTCTAACTTACACAAATAATTTCTTCACTGCTTTTATTGTCAATTTTGGAAATCTCTATCCATATAGAGTAGTAATCAATAATTACTAGATAATCAGTATTATTCAAATACATAATATCTATTCCTATCCTCTGAAAGGGTCGACTTGGTAATTCATGGTTCTCAAGGGGTTCTTTAGTTTGTGACTTTTGAAATTTCTCACAGATACTACATTTATTAACCAGATCCTCAATATCTCTACTTATTCCTGACCAGTACATTAGTTCCCTAGCACGACTTTTACATTTCGTAATCCCTAAGTGGGCTTCATGAATAAGCATTAACATGTCTTGTCTAAGAATAGTGGGTACAATAATTTTATCATTGAGAAAAACAAGTCCATCAATACAATATAGATCATTTTTTACTTTGTAGTATGGTAACAAGTCTTTTGTACTACTTTTTTCTCAGGCCACCCCTTCTTGAAATATTCAAAAAGCATCTGAAGTTCCTTATCTTCTTCAGTGGCTTTTTGAAATTGTTTAAGTCTACTTTCACTCATTGGTAAAAGTTTCGAGACTGAATGTACAACATTTAACATTTCTGGATCATCTCCACCTGTTTCTTTCATACTTGCCCTAGAAAAAGTATCAGCAAGATACATTTGACTACCTGGTACATATTTAATAGTGAAATCATATTTTAGTAATTTAAGTAACATTCTCTGCTATCTGGTTGTAATTTTACTAATGGGTTTTTGTACAATTGAAGTTAAAGGCTGATGGTCACTTTCGACCAGTACTTTGTGTCCATATACCAGATTGTGGTACTTTTCAAATGAAAATATTATAGCTAATAATTCCTTTTCGATCTGGGCATAGTTTTTTTCACAATCAGTTAAGCTCCTAGATGCAAATGACACAGGATGCCCCTCTTGCAACAAACAAGCACCCAACCCATCTTTAGAGCTATCACATTGAATAGTTATAGGCAGAGAGTCATTAAATACCTTTAACACAGGTGTTGAACTGATTCATCTTTTAATTTCCTCAAAACTTGTCTCTTACTCATGATTCCACTGGAATTCTATATCTTTCTTTAACAATACTCTCAAAGGAGATGTAACTGCAGATACATTAGGTATAAACTTTGACAAGAAATTAACCATACCTAACAACCTTTTTATATCATTTTTACTTGTTGGTTTTTCTATCTCATTAATTGCCCTAACATGACTAGGATCAGCTTTTATCCCATCTTTCGATACTAACAAACCCATATATTTAACTTCTTCAATTCTAAATTGAAATTTATTAGAATTAGACTTGATATTATTTTCTTTAGCTCTCTCCAAGACTTCTACTAATATCTTATCATGTTCCTCTTTATTTTTACCTGCTATAAATAAATCATCAAAGCATATCTCAACCCCTTTTATATAACCAAATAGCTTTTGGTTCTTTTTCTGAAACACCTCAGGAGCTGAGCAGATACCAAAGGGTAATCTGTTGAATTTATAGCGACCAAAAGGTGAATTGAAAGTACACAATTCTGCACTATCCTTATCTAGCGGTACTTGCCAAAACCCTTCTTTTAAATCGAGCACTGAAAAGCATTGTTTGCCTTCAAGTCTGCTCATAATTTCATCAACAGAAGGAATAACATAATGCTCTCTTTTAATTGCCTTATTTAAGTTTCTAGGATCCAGACAAATTCTTAATTTGCCATTTGGCTTTTCAACAATAACTAAACTATTTACCCATTCTGTCGGCTTATTGACTGGAGAAACAATACCCAACTGAACCAATTCATTAAGGGTTTTTTCTAACTCCTTATGTAGGGACTGAGGAACTCTCCTTGGTGCATTAATTACAGGTTTAATTTCACTTTTAATTTCTATATGGTAGGGTTTCCCTGGAAATTCACCTAAACCCTTGAATACTTCACTATATTGATCCATAATACTATCTTTACTAATTGTTTCAACCTGTTCAATTTTTTTTGATTAAATTTAATTTCTGACATGCACTTAACCCTAATATTGGCCTGGAAGACACATTAACAACAACAAATTTCAATGGAACCTGATGATACTAATTAACACTACAATTTAGTATTAATTCTCCTTCAGGATTCACTTTAAAATTACCATATGAAACTAATGTTATATTAGTTTTGCTTAGTTCACATTTCAATGGAAGACACATACTTTTATAGACAGACAAAGGTAGAACATTAATTTCAGCTCCAGTATCAAGCTTAAATTCGATCATGTTATTTTCAACATTAATTTTCTTTAACCACATACTATCGAATGAATTTACAATTAACATATCATTATTTACCTGTTCTGTAACACTGTCTATAAATAAATCCATGCCACTATTAGAGCTATTATCATTCTCTTATTTGTTTACACTGCGATAATTTTTTTTCACTGTCTTGCACACTGCTGCAAAATGATTTTTTCTTTTGCATTTCGAAAATATTTTTCCATAAGCTGGCACTTTAATTTTTTATGTTCTTTTCCACATTTTTGGCAGTTAAACATTGTGTCACTGGCACTGTTCTTTGTATAAGATGCTGTCCCTTTAGAATTCTTATCACGATGCTTCTGTATTTCATGAACTTTCGAAGCAGACTTCACGGACTCAATTTGATGTTTGCTGGCTTCTGATGCTCGGAGGAACTCTGCTGCCTTCTTCAGTGTTAAATCTGACTCTCTTAGGAGTCTCTTGTAGAGAAATGTCTCTGATGCCTAGGAGTCCAGGGTTCCCACTCTTATTGATGAAAAAAATTCAAGGACTTTTCAAGGACCTTTTTAAAAAAATTCAAGGACCATAAAATTACATATTTTAGAACACAAAAATGCAAAGGACAAATTTAAATCAAATATTTTCAACTTTAACGTTCAAATGCGTGATCACTTTCTTACTTACGACTTTCAGATGCTAAAATGAAGAATATTAAGGCACATGTTTTGCACACCTTGCAGTTAGTGAACCAAAATCTGCAGTGCTAAGTGATTTTCGAGATCACAATTCAAACACCCTTACTATTAGGTATAGTGTACTACTACTACATGCTAATTTTACACAAACTACTACTAAGCATTAACTTGGTAGCTCACTTCACAAACACATTAGCTTAAACAAAATTCATTAAAAAAATTGTTAGCCCCACAAGAACCTCTATTCTTACTTTTGACCATTGCTTGAGATTGAAGGGGGAAAAAAGCAAGAGACAAGTACAAATCAACAAACCTTAATTTACATTTAAATAAACTTTAAAGTACTTTAAATTTACATTTTCAGTTGCTCTGTTAAAGCCTCAATTTTTTCATAGATCATTTTGACTTCATCACCCCTTTCTTTTTTGTTTTCTTAAAACTATTGGATTCTGCAATAGATTTAAAATCCCTATTTTTTCAGTCTTTTCAACTAGTTTGTCTGATAACTTCTGCAGTGCAGAAACCAATGCAATGCAATTCAGTGTGATGTATGACTCACAATTATGATGACCCTTCAAAATTTTTGCCATATATTTTTTTATGTACTAACTGAATAGGCAGTTTGTGTGAAGGGAGCACAAAAATGTACCCGACTATTTGCCATAATGAAGAGTAAAAAAACTATATAATCTGTGTGTGTGGCATCCCTTGCTCTTTTATTTTCAATTTTAGTAATCAAACCACTTATATTAATCCTCTATGAACGTTGAAAATAACAAAAAAGTTTTATTAATAAGAACTAATATAAGTAAAAATTGATTACTATAGGCGCCCGTAGGATTTTTCCAAACAAGAACAAAAACTTTTTGAAAATAACTGACACTCAAGAAATCTGTAGCCTAATAAATTAATTTTAAACTTATTAGTTATCTTAATTAAATTATTACTCATTACTTAATATATTTTTCACACTTCCGTAATTTTTCTGTTCGGAAAACATGTTGCAGAATTTTCAAAGGGGACGGCCTCCCTTTTCCTATGTGACTCATACTAGTAGCCCTCATAGAAACAACTCAAAATGACAGAAACAGACCAAAAGTTTGTTGAAAATGTGCAAGAGTCGCTCAAAACGGTTTGCATGTGGATCTTCGGTAATATGGAACCGACCCTTCCATTTAAGAATCCATTTCTTCAAAGGGGCCTCTATGAAATCAACGAAGACAGAAAAACCATTACCATTGGTCCTTAAAAAAAGATAC
This sequence comes from Araneus ventricosus, assembly GCA_013235015.1. NCBI lineage: Eukaryota > Metazoa > Arthropoda > Arachnida > Araneae > Araneidae > Araneus > Araneus ventricosus. The sequence continues at coordinate 5,656 of BGPR01017880.1, read as the reverse complement.
AAACCTTCTGCCTTGTAAAAAGAGCTTTGCGTTCCTTGCGTTACTGATTAAAAAAATATAAACTTAAAAAATCTTAAGCAAAGTAAAATCTTGATAAAAATATCCATTGAAAAAAAAAAACATTAAAAGACAAAAAAATAGGAAGGCGGCAAGATAACGATTTTTTCCAATGTTTATATATTAGAACACAGAAGCATAATATTTCTTCGTTATAGAAAAAAAATTAAACTTTTGATTCCAACCAACTATTTTCATTACGGCTAAAAAAAAATAAAAATCGGCTCAAAGAGAAACAAAACATAAAAAGACAAAAAAAGAGAAAAAAATACAAGAAATAATAAATTAAAATACCGGAAGCATAACTTTTCTTCTCACGTATGTAAAAATAATAATGGGGAAAAATGAAAATTCGCAAAAATGTTCAAAAAACGCCGGAATTTAGTACTTAAAATTAAATATATACAAATCTAATTAAATTTTTTAAAAAAATGTACGGCGTGAGCTCCCTCTCTGTGCTTCGTTCAGTTACGTATTGCTGCATTAGGTTTAATTTCACTTTTAATTTCTATATGGTAGGGTTTCCCTGGAAATTCACCTAAACCCTTGAATACTTCACTATATTGATCCATAATACTATCTTTACTAATTGTTTCAACCTGTTCAATTTTTTTATTAAATTTAATTTCTGACATGCCTTAATCAATATTGGCCTGGAAGACATTAACACAAATTTCAATGGAACCTGATGATACTATTAACACTACAATTTAGTATTAATTCTCCTTCAGATTCAATTTAAAATTACCATATGAAATTAATGTTATATTAGTTTTTTGAGTGCACATTTCAATGGAAGACACATACTTTTATAGCAGACAAAAGGTAGAATAATTTCAGCTCCAGTATCAAGCTTAATTCTATCATGTTATTTTCAACATCAATTTTCTTTAACCACATACTATCGAGATAGATTTACAATTAACATATCATTATTTACCTGTTCTAAACACTGTCTATAAATAAATTCATGCCACTATTAGAGCTATTATCTCTCTAAATTGTTTACACTGCGATATTTTTTTTCATTGTCTTACTGCTGCAAAATGATTTTCTTTTGCATTTCGAACATATTTTTCCATAAGCTGGGCACTTTAATTTTTATGTTCTTTTCCACATTTTTGGAGTTAAACATTGTGTCACTGCTTCATTCTTTGTATAAGATGCTGTCCTTTAGGAATTCTTATCACGATGTCTGTATTTCATGAACTTTCAGAGCAGACTTCACGGACTCAATTTGATGTTTGCTGGCTCGGTCTCGGAGGAACTCTGCTGCCTTCTTCAGTGTTAAATCTGACTCTCTTAGGAGTCTTTCTTGTAGGAACATGTCTCTGATGCCTAGGAGTCCAGGGTTCCCCTCTTATTGATGAAAAAAATTCAAGGACTTTTCAAGGACCTTTTAAAAAAAATTCAGGACCATAAAATTACATATTTTAGAACACAAAAATAAGAGGACAAATTTAAATCAAATATTTTCAACTTTAACGTTCAAATGCGTGATCACTTTCTTACGATTACTCAGATGCTAAAATGAAGAATATCAAGGCACATGTTTTGCACACCTTGCAGTTAGAACCAAAATCTGCAGTGCTAAGTGAGTTTCGAGATCACAATTCAAACACTACTAGAGGTATAGTATCTACTACTACATGCTTTTTACACAAACTACTACTAAGCATTTACTTGGTAGCTCACTTCACAAACACATTAGCTTAAACAAAATTCATTAAAAAATTGTAGCCCCACAGAACCTCTATTCTTACTTTTACTTGCTTGAGATTGAAGGGAAAAAAGCAGAGACAAGTACAAATCAACAAACCTTATACATTTAAATAAACTTTAATACTTTAAATTTACATTTTCAGTTGCTCTTTAAAGCCTCAATTTTTCATAATCATTTTGACTTCATTACCCCTTTCTTTTCTGTTTTCTTAAAACTATTGGATTCTGCAATAGATTTAAAATCCCTATTTTTTTTTTAGTCTTTTCAACTAGTTTGTCTGCAACTTCTGCAGTGCAGAAACCAATGCAATCAATTCAGTGTGATGTATGACTCACAATTATGATGACCCTTCAAAATTTTTGCCATATATTTTTTATGACTAACTGAATAGGCAGTTTGTGTGAAGGAGCCAAAAATGTACCCATATTTGCCATAATGAAGAGTAAAAAACTATATAATCTGTGTGTGTGGCATCCTTGCTCTTTTCAATTTTAGTAATCAAACCACTATATTAATCCTCTATGAACGTTGAAAAAGACAAAAAAAGTTTTATTAATAAGAACTAATATAAGTAAAAATTGATTACTATAGGCGCCATGGATTTTTCCAAACAAGAACAAAACTTTTTGAAAATCTGACACTCGAAATCTGTAGCCTAATAAAATTTTAAACTTATTAGTTATCTTAATTAAATTATTACTCATTACTTAATATATTTTTCACACTTCCGTAATTTTTCTGTTCGGAAAACATTTGGGAATTTTCAAAGGGGACGGCCTCCCTTTCCTGTGACTCATACTAGTAGCCCTCATAGACAACTCAAAATGACAAAAAGACTAAAAGTTTGTTGAAAATGTGCAAGTCACTCAAAAGGTTTGCATGAGGATCTTCGGCAATATATATGGAACCAACCCTTCCATTTTAGAATCCATTTTCTAAAGGGCCTCTATGAAATCAAGAAGACAGAAAAACCATTACCATTGTCCTTAAAAAAAAGATACAAACCTTCTGCCTTGTAAAAGAGCTTTGCGTTCGGCGTTACTGATTAAAATATAAACTTAAAAAATCTTAAGCAAAAGTAAAATCTTGATAAAAATATCCATTGAAAAAAAAAAACATTAAAAGACAAAAAAAAATAGGAAGGCGCAAGATAACGATTTTTCCAATGTTTATATATTAGAACACAGAAGCATAATATTTCTTCGTTATAGAAAAAAAATTAAACTTTGATTCAACCACTATTTTCATTGCGGCT
>BGPR01017879.1:20183-31769 GCA_013235015.1 Araneus ventricosus | reverse complement strand
AAAAAACGAAAAAAACGCCCACAATGACATGAAAAAGTTTTGAAAACAAAATCAAAAACAAAAGATGCACATTATTGATTTTCCTGCTTATTTTTTTTTTTCGCGCTACAGTGCAGAGTACGTTAATCCAAAACAATATTATAAAACTGGAACGTGAAAATGATTATTATACAGCAAGCAAAATATAAAATCGAATCCGAAAATAAAAATCGAAGTCATTCATTCAGTTGAAGGTCATGACGTATCCTGCGCTCTTCACTGTCAGCCAATCAAAATTGTCAGCTACGTTCCAAAGAAGTGCCGCGCTAGGAAACTCGTTACAGGAAAAATATCTTTCAACTGACCAGAGAAAAATTAATTAAAATAAACGGGAAAAGATATTTAACCATTCTTATTTTAAATCCGACAGAACCGTTGCAGTTATAACCTGTAAAAAATTGAAAATATTAGTGCTTTTAGAACGCTGGATGCAGCAAATTTAAAAACAAAAATAAAGTTTAGATGGCAAAACTTATTATTTTTTAAAAATTTCTCAAAATTCAGTATATTAAGTTAGACGTTCAAAACTAACTTCATTAGAAAGGAAATCGTGTACTCTTTTCGATGGTGTGTCTATTTTTTTCGTACAATTATCCAAAACCATTCTGTTAAGAAATTAGTGCGAAAAATCAACCAAAACAATACAAAACATTAAATAAAAAATTTTCTAGATTAAATTTTTAAATTGCGGCTTCGAGGTGCATTGAGTCACCATTAAGACTACCTGTGTGCCAAATTTCAAGACTGTAAGTGCGATAGATTCGTCTGGACATCACACGCGCACACACAAATACATACACACAAACATTGCCTTTTGTGAGTATAGATATGCACAGCATAGACACTAAAGTACGGTCTCGTGCTTATGGTATTTCTTCGTTTTGTATCATTATAGTGATTTTTGCTGAATTCTCCCCCTTCCCTTTTCAATGATAATTGGTGTTTAAATAATAACAATACACAGACGACACATTTTTTAGTGTTTTTAATTGAATATATATATTAACAATCATTTCGTTTTAAACAGTTACACATTTCAGATTCTCCTGATTTTAAGTCAATCGTTTCGCTTTAAATGGTTTTATTTTTTCTGTAATTATTTTCTCAAACCTCAACTTATCATCTTATTTTACAAAGTTTTCCTTTGTGTCAAAATGGTGTTTGTAAATAAATAAATGATAGAAGGCTGTGTTTTCGTTTCTAACTAAGAGAAATATTCCTTTTCTGTTATTCAAAGAAGGGGTATAAGCAGCGATTTGCGTACAGGGTGGTCATAAATTTTTGGGTCCATTTCAAAAATTACTAAAAAAATTCTGCAATGTAGTAATTTCTTTTTTCTTAGATGAGAGAGTAGCTCAAAAAGTTTTTTTTTTCTTTCATATAAGTAACGCGCCGCAAAGTGGTTCAGTTTCGCTTTCTAGCGAGACAAAACTCACAGCATAAAAACTAAAAACACCACAAACTTGAAATTTGCACAGTTTACAAGAAATGAATTTCGGCTTTCTCCCATGAAATTTTGTAACATTCAGATGGATATTTTTTGATTTGCGACTATTTTTTAAATTCTTCTCCATTATTCTCTATCGAAATCAGTCGCAATCTAAGCAAAAACTAACAATAACTGAAAAAATATTAAAAAACTATAGAAAATTTTACCAAATGAAGGAAACAGTCTAAAAATAAGGATTATTGGATTTTAGTAAATCCTGGTAAGTATTTCTTTATTTCAAGCAGTTCAAATTTTTTTCCTATTAACAATACTTTGGAGAATAAATACCAATGCCTCTCACGATGGTTGAAAAGTAAAAGAATTTCATGAGTATAATACAAATGTTACATGAATAACATCAAATCTTGAAATAAATTACACAAAAACAATATAAGAACCACTTCTCATTATGCATTAAATTTTTTTTTTTTTGTCGCGTTAACTGCTCAACCATCTTTGCTTTAGACTTATCCAAAATGAATAAATTTTTCGTTTAATTTCATTATTCATTTCCTCTGAATATTTTGGTGTACTGCATTTCATTGTAACATGATGTGTCATGAAAACTTCCTCTGTATATTTCTCTGAAGAATCGCTTATTTTTACTTTTTAAGAGACGTCTTTTGAGCAGAACTAGCTGAGAGACTGAAAAGAAAGTAAAATTCCAAATTAGGCAGCTCATAAACACAGCTAAAATCTGTTTTGAATTTGTCTCAAAGGTCAATAATTTATTATAGAACAGAAATTTCAACGTGCAACCGCGTATGAAAAAGATGCAGTCCAAAATATTAAATATTTAAAGAATAAATTACCAATTTTTTAAAGTCAATTATTGCTCCAACTTTCAAGGAAAATAAAACATCTAATAAAGCTGGAGCGATATGAAATATCAAATATGCACCTTTTTCTTCCATATTGACAGAAAAAACATGCATCAGATAAAAATAAATCCCTTAAAATGAATTTTCTTTAACGGAAGGTCGCGTACAATCACTCCGAGTAGAACAGAGTCCGACACTGTTGTACTCGGAGTGATTGGGAAACTTTTCACTTTGATGAAGTAATACGGTGAAATACCGAATAATTACAGCCGAATTTCTGATGATTTAGCATCTCTGGAATATTGACATTTATTTGAAGTATCATTGAAGGCGATCTTATGATGTCAGATTTTTGGGGTTTGGTGCGCTTAATGAGCAATCTGAACCACTGTGCGCCGTTGCGGCACACTAAATCTCGCAATCCAAAGCAAGTGTCAAAATGGCTACAGTGCAACAGAAGGCACGTCTGACACATATCTGGTTCCACGAAAGAAAATCAATTGTATCAGTTTAAAGAATTATTCCGTTAGAGTATCGAAATTGTCTGTCTCCCATTAAGAACTCCATTACGCTATGGTATGAGCAATTAAGGAGTGAAAGTCTCCTCACTGATACACATTTCCTGTTCCCTTTAATTTCTCATACGAACTCTTAATGGAGTTCTTACTTGGAGACAGACAATTTCGATACTCAAAATAAATAATACTTTGAACTGATACAATTGATTTTCTTTCGTGGAACCATAGACGTGCCTTTTGTAGCCATTTTGAGACTCCATCGGTAGGTTCATTTGCCAGGAGGGCCTGTGTTGAGAAACATATAACCTCCATTCCGTGATCTGCTGCAAAGTGACTTGACAATGATGAGATGTACTTGACTAGGGCAAGTATTGACAGGTTAGCAGGTTTTCTAAAAGAGAAATGAGAAAAAAAACCAAGAGAAATAAATTGTATTAACAGACTAGAGATGGCAGGAATTCACTTCAGGTCAGATCAGGACGAGGGGAGAGGGTCGGAGAGCGGCTTAGGTGTTGTCGCTAATTTCTTCAGGCATGATGAAAAGTTTGTTGTACGGGTCTTCGGTCTTTTCCAATTCTTCGAGTGTCTTCTTGACATTAGGGACTTTGGCAAGAATGAGTTGCATTTGTTTGAGGAATCTGAAGAGGTCAGCAAGTGCTTCTTTTTTGACATGAAAGTGCTGAGGAAGTGAGAAGTTCACCGTTTCTTGAGAGGGAGGGAGGCCGGTATCTGTAATTTTTGAAGTTTCAACACGCTGAATATCTTGGTTCGGGGCTTTTGAAGTAGGGATAGCTGGTTGTTTCCTTTCTTTCAGGACTGATGCAGAAGTTTTTTTTCTGCTGTAACTAAATTCGGGCAACCCCGGTATGACGCAGTGTGGGGACTCCCACAATTGGCACATTTCGGTGTAAATTCAAGATTTTTCTTGTTCGGGCACGTTCCGGAATCGTGCTCCTTTGCACATAATACGCATTTATCTGTCATCTTACATCCGGAACTATGATGATTGAATTTTTGGCAGTAGAAACACTGTCCAATTGTTTTTCTTTCGCATTTTTCTATAGTGATAATGAAATAGTTCAGATTATCCAGACTGTAAATTTCTTTTAAGTTTTCCGATTTTAGCAGATGAACTTGGAAAATATCCAGGGGCTTTTTATCTCTGAATCCGCGGAGCTGATTTTTATAACCTTTAGCAATATTGTAACCTTTTCTAGTAAATTCATCTTTGATTTCTTCTGTCTCAGTAACGCGAGGAAGTCCTTTGATTACTATCTTGATCGGCTTTTCAGCCCTTGACGGTACAATATAGTACGGGATATTTTGCTCGTTAAGGTATTCTGTAAGCTCGCGATTATCCTTGGAAAAATTAGTTAAAACATGCATAAATTCGCCGACTGGCTTAGCACGACATTTTAAGTTCTTAGTCTCGTTTCGCCTTTTCATTAAAAAGTTAAATTCCGTATAGTTCTTTATCACCACTGGATTGATATTAATTTCAAAGTTTGGAACTTTTGCCGAGTTGTTACTAGCATCAGTAGGAGGTGCAGTAGTCATAACGTTAGATTTTTTCTTAGCAACCTTGTCTTCGTCTGATTGTAATTTGCTTGACAGTCGGCGTTTCCCTGAGTTTTGAATTCTTCCTCAATAATAGGAGTGACACTTTCCTCAACAAGCGAGCAAAATGCGGCATCATTGTCTTCCTTCGTCGTTTCGTCAGCCATCTCAGTTTCCTCTGCAGTTTGGTTGGTATTATTACCAGGATTGAAAGATATATCAAAAGAGATAGGAGGTTGGTTAGCGGCAAAATCCATTTCGTTATCACAATCATCATCTAACCCATACTCTTTAAGCCACTTGTCCTGGTTTTCCTTGATATTGGTTTCAAGTTCCGTTAGACGCTCCTGGGCTCTTGTGTTTAGTTCAATGATATTCTTCGTGTCTTCTTGCTGATTCAAGCATTTCATGAATGCTTCGTACTGTGCGTGAGAGGTCAGCGCTCGCGAGAGCGTAGACTCTACAATCTGTAAAGGGTCGATTTTGGTCTTCATTGTGACCGATTGGTCACCCTTCTCGTCCTCCGCTGGCGTGCTTTCTTTCTTTCTTTTTTTTTTTTGTTCATCATCGGAGAAGTGCCGGCGCTTTCGCTTTCCACCGTATTCAGAGTAGATGCTATAAGATCGCAAACGCCGCTATCAAAAATGGAAAATAGCAATTCTGCCATCATTTTGAGACTCACGTTGGATTGCATAGATTTTGAGCGCCGTAATGGCGTGTCTACCTATCAGAGAAAAAAAAGTTTGTGCTACTCTCTCATTAAAAAATAAGGAGTTGCTACATTAGAGGGGTTTTTTATTAACCCTTTCACACACAATGACGTTTCTGACAAGTGCCGCGAATACAGAATTTTTGGTATTTAAATTTGTAATAAAAGTCAGGCTAACAATTAATTTTACATATAAAAATCACCTGGAGACGCTTAAATGTCTCAAGTAGCTTTTATAGAGTTGGGTCGATACCCGGTTTTGCTGTGTCAGGTACAGGTTGATATTGATACTCGCTTGTGTCTGATACTTTTATTTGATACTTTTATACTTGATACAGCCGGTAGCCGTTCCCTTCCCGTCGGGACGTAGCCGTCAATCGGGAGATGATACGAGATTTCTGCTTTGCCGACGCTATTAGCATGTGTTATAAGTGTGTCTTTTTAACGCTACCTATATATATATATATATTATTTTTAACATTACCAGGAATAAAATCATTTATAACGCATTTTTTTGGCTTTTTCTTGCAATGTTTATAAAGTATATAAGATTGATAGGATTTTCTATGGATAAATATATGTATTTGCTTTAAACATTTTTTATCCGAAACAAATAAGTAACTCAAGCAAAATAATTGTTAGTAGTAAAATAAACATAAAAATTAATCGTTAAACATGAATAGAATTTTCAGAATATAACGCTTTAAAAATTTTGTTCAACAGAAAATATTTATATTTTAAAATATAAATATACGATGAAATATTTAAAAACAAAATGAAAATCAAACTGTTGCTAAGAGTCTTTTAAATTTTATAAGAGTCCTTACTTTTTTTAAAAGGAAGTGATTATTTGCAGGTACTATACCTACGAATGAAACGTTATTTGCAGGTACTGTACCTATGGATAAAACATTATTTTCAAGTACTGTACCTATGGATAAAACGTTATTTGCAGGTACTTTACCTACGAATAAAACGTTATTTGCAGGTATTCTCAAATTCAATCTTCTTTCTGTAGGACTTTTTTTGGAGGGGCGTCTATTTTCCCTTCTTTTTCTGTAGGATTTTTCTTTTTTATCATTGAGATTATGAAACTTAATGTTATTTTGTGAGATTTATCAGTATTTCAATGGAATACACACGATGCTTTTGATTTATGTTATCTGGTTTTGGGTGCTGGTTTCTCCTGAATCTGATTTAATTTTCTGCAGATAAAATATTTATTGAAACGTTTATTGATGAAAACGCGAAGCTATTCCAACCAGGAATTGATCAAATGTATCAGTATGATACTTAGTATCATGTTGATACACGCACCGAGGCTATTACCCAACGGTATCAATAGATTCCGAGAACACACAGCGATGGGAATTTAGCGAAGCATGTGGCCTCAATCCTCGAAACTGATGAAATGCTTCGATGATCCTAGCAAAAGAGATAATATAAACCTGAATACGGGATGAAAAGGAGATCAATGCCTTGTGTTGGATTCCTCAGCCTGACGAGGATGACAAACTGTGTGGTGTTCACCTCATGCCTGGTAAAGGTAGAAGAAAAAGAAAAGTGTGGGGGAGAGTAGGATATATCCGTATGCTGCTTAATCGCCCATAAGTGCACTAAGCACTATGAGCTCTTTCTCTTGCTTGGTTTTAGCTTGTCTGCAACGCCCGGCTACTTCTAGCAGTGTTGGAAATTCTTGGAGTAGCAATTTCACTTCTCTCTGGGCCTGTAGTGAATCTTTTAGATCTGTCAGAACCATTACTTTTCCCGTTTTTGTCTCCACGACTTTTTCGTCTGTTTTTTCTTCTTTTCTTTTCTTATTTGCTGCTGCTTGAACGTAACTTTTTCCTGGCTACCTGGGTGAGGGTTTTTTGATCACAGGAAGTGCCTTGCACCCTTTCCCAGCCTTTATCTCCACAATTAATGCAGACAGGTTCCACGATTTTTTCGTTGATACTGCATTCTCTGGTTGCATGTTATCCGTTACACTTGATACACCTGGGGCGCATATAGCAGTTCTTCTCCGATTGATAAAATACGAAACAGTTGAAGCATATTGTTGCTTTTTTCTTTGCCTGTATGTACAAGTTTTACCTTAAAGTGACAGATTTGCTTCTCATTATAGATGTTGATGTAGTTACCGTGTTTCTTTACATCAACCTATTAGAGAGAGAGAGGTTTCTTTTCTTTGAAGTTTTTCATCTGCGATACTCTTCCAATTTTGTATCCTTTTTCTTCCAGGCTTTGGATAATTTCTGCAATTCCAATTTCAATCGGGAGATCTCTTATTACCACTTTCACTGGTCTGTCTTCGTATTCTTCGCGAAGTATTTTATTTTCTTCTGTGTCCGCTTCCATTCCTATGAAGTCTCTTCTGAGACTGTTTTCAATTTTGGGGAACTGTTGGCTAATTTTCTTCAGGATCAGGTTGCAATTTGCTATGAACTTGAGGTTGATTTCCGAAACGCCTTTGGCTACTTCCTTCTCGATATTTTCCTCTGCAAGTTGTTTAAACTTATTTGCCGATTTTACTGGTGCGTCTCTCTGGCTGCTTTGCGGGGTAAGACCATTTGGAAGTCATCCTCTTCTCTCTTTTCTTCTCCTGGTGGCGTGGTGGCCTGTACCGGATCGTCTGCCATTGTTGTGGTATCCATATCAGTATAGCTACTGGCATCCACTTCGCTGCGGTTGTCAGCATTCATAATGGGTGGGTGCTTTGTGCAATTAAACACGGGACATTATCCATAGTACCGGAGTATTTCATTCACTGAGACCAAACCTTCGTTACACCTTTCCACTTCATTCATAGCTTTCTTTCCTTCTTCCGAGTTACGATTTAATTTCCTCAGGCGCTTCCGAGCACGTTTAAGCATTTGCCTGGCCTGACTTTTCTGCGAATCTTGTTCCTTCATTATAATACAGAAATTAATTTCTTCTTCAGTCGGGTGTCTTTCTACTTTTTCTTTTCTATTCTTTTCTCTCGGTTCTTTGAGAAAGTCCAATTCAGCAGGTTCTATCATTCTGTATTCTATTTTGGTCTGTATCAGTTTCGTGTATACCTGATACAAAGTATCAAGTTGATACAGTATCATCCAACCCTACTCTCCATATCAAAGGAGTCAATTTCGAGGAAGTCGAGCAGTCCAACTTGAAAGGGGGGAGAGAGGAAGAGTGTTCGTTACCCTTCCCTGCGAACGGACATCACCATAGGAATGCTGAAGGGAGTCCTTGGCGGACAAAAACGACAGTGGTAAGGGTGAAGGGAAAGAACGCCACACCTTTCTCTAAGACACTTATACCGACCCGACCAGGGTTGCCATATTAACCTTCATTCAAAGCACTTGGCCTTGAAAATTTTTATTTGGTCTTAAAGACAATTTGGGGGGGGGGGGAGTTTCTTTTCGTTCATGATTTTTAGAACTATTTCTTATAACAAATTTTAATGTTTTTTTTAATAAACTTTTGATATTGAACTTTTCAAATGACCTTGGCCGTTAGCCGTCAAATATTGAATGTAGGGTAGCAGGTAATTCTTCAGTAAAACAATTACATTCTGTCAGGGCCGTCCGAACAAAAGAGGGGCCTGGTGAAAATTGACTTGCAGTGCCTTGAAAAAAAATTTGTGCAAAAAAAAATAATTTATTGTTTTTGCTTATCTATTACACTGCACAGTTTAGTATAGGAAGAATCAAATGAATATACGAAAATGATAAATAATTAAATTATTTTTATAAAGTTAACATTTAAATCACATAAAAATCGTTAATAAATCGAATAACAAAACACATTGTTTTATAAATACAATATGGTTTGAGACTTACTAGAATAATTTTACAATGATATTTTTATTTCATTTTCTTACATGTTTTATAGCAAATTCATTGATAATATCACCATCATTTAGTTTTTTTGTTTAATTCGGATTCGATAGATGAAATAGCTAAGACGGTCAATCGCTTTCACTAATGCTACATCTCAAGTAATTTTTATTATTTTTAATCTTGAGAAAGATCTTTCTGAAGATGCGAAGTTAATTCGTAACAGAAGCGCGAAATTCTGATACAACCCAAATAAATTATTTTTTAAATAAAGATTGCAATATTTGTAATATGGTAAGCAGGAAGTAAAAACTCAATAACAAATTTTGATTTCATTAAATAAATCAATTTTCGTTTTGTAAAATCAGTCAGGGATATGGAGTTGGATGGAGTAAAAAAATGAAAGTCGTGAATTTGCAACGACTATATGTGGAAAAGTTGCCTATTACAAAGCATTAATATACACTGTATAAAATATTTTAAAAAATAATTTGCGGATAAATATATTTTGAGGAGTATATTAAAATAAAGAAGACAGACGATTGCTTATGTTTCCGAGGTATTAAGGTATAGTGTGCGTGGCTTCCCCGTCCAAACTTTCCTGCAATCGCTTGTATATAAATATAAAAAATTATTGTGGAGTATATAAATATTGATGCACTCCACAATAATTGATATTATTGTCTTATCGATAAACATGCCCAAGAATTTTGAACCGATGTTACAACTTCTGTTTCACCAATATTTCCCAAAAGTTTTATGTCGAGATTGCGGGTAAAAGTTCTTAGATTTTTATGTGATTCTTTTTCACACCATTTGATAATTCCAGCCTTCTAACCATTTCCAGTTTTTTGCAGCATTTTTTAATCCCAGCTTTCTTCTAAATAATCTGTGGATTCACAAATATCCGATTCATTGTCATCTCTATTCCTCAACATTACCTTTATTTCCTTCACTAATCGATTATTAATTAGTTGATAGTTCAGTTAAGACTATTTTCCAATCTTTCCATTTCATATTTCTCAAACAGCGATAAATTATCGCGATTTATCTGTTCTGCACTGCAGTCCTACAAAGATAGTGCGCGCATGGGATTTCCAAGGAAGTAGCGTATGTTTTCTGAGAAAAGAAACGGGAGGGGGGATCTTTAAATTCCTGTGGTCAGCAAGTAAATGACCTCGAATGCAGCTGCTGTGAATCAAGGACGTTTTCAATGAGGGGATGATTTTCTGAACTGGATTCTTGCAGCGTCCGGGCGGGGTAGCCGCGACGAGTATTCAATAAACTGGTTTTTCTCTTTAGGAGGCCCTGGTCCCGGCTGCATATTTACAAACCCTACCCTGATAGAACTGAGGCAGGAAATCGGACAATATGATTGGCTCGCTTCGCCGAGAGCCGATGACGTCGTTCTTTGCTCCCGTGCGTGTACTTTTCATAAGTATAATTTTTTGCAGTGTGGGATGTTTTATTTTTTATGATATTTTAAAAAATAATTTAATTTTTAAAAATATTACAACCCACCACTCTTGTTTTGTTATGATTGCCATACGCTACGTGCGAGAGCTGAAAACGACGTCACTGCTCCTCGTAGCCAATGGTATTGACTGATTTCCTGCCTCAGTTCTATCAGGGTAGAGTTTGTAAATATGCGTCCCGGCCGCATATAGGTATTCTGCACTCGAGCAGATCACCATTGTAACTTTGGAGGGCTCTGATTGGACAACCGAATATAACGTCACTCATCTGCACATCGCATCAACAGTGAGACTCGCGTATCTTGTTTATAGTTCTTAAAACTCTAAATACTAATTTTTTCTTCAAGATATTGCCTGAATTTGTTTTCAAAAGGGGAATCTTTCTTCTTCTTGATTTAATGTCGTTAGGTTTGCTTCATTCAGATCTGAAACATTAAAATTCATATTTTAATAGTTAACTTAAACCATGATAAATATAAGTATTGAAATAATGCCTGATATAGGATTACAAATTACAACATACATCCTCTAAAAGATAATGATTTGAAATAATTATCGCTACTTACCAGCACACAAGCCTTGTTCCAGATGGTCTAGAAGATCGAAGATTCCATTTCGTGTCCGATGTTCTTCCATATTCTTCTATCCATAAATACACATCGGAAACACTTTTAAGGTTTCTTCGAACGATGATTTCATCTTCAACGATTTTAACAACTTCGTTTACAAAAGAAGGGGGAAGATTGGAATTCTGAACAGCCATAGCGTATTACACAAAGAACATTTCGCTGTCGCTAGTTGAAAGAATGAGTCACAGCGTTGTCAGAGGTAAACAAACAAGCAAACCATAGTGATGTCAGATTCGCCTGTCCAATCAAAGCCCTCCAAAGTTACAATGGTGCTCTGCTCGAGTACAGTATGCCTATATGCGTCCGGGCGGGGTCGCCGCGACGAGTATTCAATAAACTGGTTTTCCTCTCTAGGAGGCCCTGGTCCGGGCCTGCAGACCAGATGCGCATTCCCCCTGTTTAATAACTTAGGTGGCAAAATGACATTTTTCATTAATCATTGTTGAATTAACTGCTTTTAAGTTTTAAATAAAATATAGAGGTCATGAAAATATCTCCTTACACTCTTAGCAAGCGATCACGTGGTCAGGT
>BGPR01017878.1:21627-31769 GCA_013235015.1 Araneus ventricosus | reverse complement strand
TCATCCCTCTGGTTTAGTTTAGTTATATTAACGTTACGTTAACGTTATTAACGTAATTGCGTTTGGGTATTTAAGATGAGCTCTTCTTGCTCAATGTGTGTCATCCCTCTCGTTTAGTTCAGTTATATTAACGTCCCATTTTGAAGCAACACGAGGGCTACTTTGGGACGGACCTCCTAATTTTGAACCGCCATCAGATGACGAGGAAGACATTTGAGCTGGCACCCCTCTTCAAACTTCTGCTTAACACCAGCGAGAGGACGCTTGCCACTACGTATTTATTCAAGTAAAACAGGTTCCCATATACGATGAATTTTCAGTGGTATGGGGTATCGAAGCCGGAAACCCCCGGCGTCGAAGCCGAGACCTTACTATTAGGTTACTGCGACCACGCCTAAGTGAGAGGGTTAATATTGCTTGAAATCATCAGCGTAATAATATACTAAAATGAATATGAAATTTCATTAAAAAACTAATCAAACTAGAATAATAAAATATCGCCATTATAACAGAATCGATATAATGTCGATATATCGATTCTGTTATAATGTCGATATCTACTATAACATTGTAATAGAATCAATCTAATGTCCATATATCGATTCTGTTATAATATTATAATTATATATATTAGAGGAAATATGAGTATTTGTAGTAAATAATTGTTTATTGCGCATGTGCGAGACGTAACTCAATTTTTTTTTTCATAACTTCAAAGCCAGATATATAGCGCAACTTATATCAAAATTCCAGTTGAATACTTTTACGATTTATAACGATATCGGCATTGCAGTGAGCATAACTTCTGCTTCTCTCTAAGAGAAACAAGATGATGAAGGTTTTCCACAAATTGATATTTTTTAAACATGAATTTTCGGATAGTCATTGTCGAACTGCAACTTAACTTATCTTTTTATTTATAAATTTGCCTGGGTATTCGGCACAGTCAATCTTTTAAATTCCATAAAATTATTCGAAAATTCAAGTTTAAAAAATATCAATTTGTGAAAAAACTCTCGTCATTTTATTTCTTTTAGAGAGAAGCAGAAATTCTGCTCACTACAGTGCCGATGTCTTTCTGAGTCTTAACAATATTTAACTGGAATTTTTAAATAAGTTACCCTATAAATTTGGCTTTGAAGTTATGAAAGAAAATTTATACTGCGTCTCGCACATGCGCAGTAAAAAATTATTTACTACAAATACTCATGTTTCCTCTAATATTCAACGTATTTAATTCAAATTTTAATACAATGCTTCTCTAACATATTGTAAACTATTGTGCGAGTTTCGATTTTGTGATTTAAAAAAAAAAAAAAACCTTTATATCTTCTCGAATATTCGTCCTATTTTTACGAAAATGCATGTAAGTAATGTGCATATTAAACATAACCATTGCTCGAAGCTGCAATTAATTGTTAGCTCTCTGTGATACGGCGTGTGTCGAAATCCCTTTTCGTCTTCGTCAATTTCTGGTCGGTCCCCTAAATGCCGAATCTTCACTGTCAAATGCGAATTCATACCTATTAATTATAGAGTCGAAGTTCAAGTGCAGTTCTTCCAGCCTGTCTGGAGAAATTCGAAAAAATGTGAATTCGAAAGTGTCCGGATACTTTTGATCATATAGTGTATCTGTGGCCAGCCCGAAGTTTTTGGCGGTTTTGGAATTTCTCGGAACGGTCGTCTTGCAGTTTATTTCCACATAACTTTTCCAGTTTCTAAGACGAATTCCCCTATTTCCTCTAATAATGTTTTGTATTTAGTACGTGCTAGAAGTGTACCCAGTGTAGCCCGGTCTTTTTCCTTATCAAAACCTTGTGGGGAACAGGAAACTGAACAGTGTTTTATTAGTATTATTTTATTGATGGAATATTGTTCAAATTTTAATAAAATATTATTTAGCAACCCTCCGCGCTTTTGCGCATGCGCCTGGCAGAGTTGTTTTCATCAAAATAGGGGAAAAGTGAAGAATGGAAGGGGAGATGTTTACATTTTACTGAGCTTGATCTAACAAAGAACTCCGGAAATGCGCTCGTATGACTCATTGCCTGACACCCCTTTCCGGTGTAAAATCATCCAAAAGTGCTAGTTTCAGAATCCGTTGCTAAACAGTAATTAACAAATTAACCCTACTTCTTAACATTATTTTTTTAAGTCGACCACTGAGACCACATGGGCTTCGCGTTGTATCAAAATCGCATGGATGAAACATGTGACCAAATTTCGGCCGCGGTGGCCTAATGGTAAGGTCTCAGCGTCGGGGCCGGAGGGCCCCAGGCTCGAAGCCCGATTCCACTGAAGATCCGCCGTACGTTGGCTGTTGCACGTTAAATCATACGTAGTGCCCAAACCCCTCCAGCTGGTGCGGTGCGAGAGCTTGGAGAGGGGGTTTGAAAGCTCAGGTGTCGTCCTCGTTATCTGATCGCGGTTCAAAATTACGAGGTCCGCCCCAAAATGACCCTCGTGTTGCTTCTAAACGGGAAGTTAATATAACTAAATTAAATAAAATTCAACCAAATATCACGTTTATAATATTCAACCAAATATCATGTTAATCAGTCCGTTAATTGTTTTATTTATATTAACAGCTCACCTCAGATTGTCCAAAAAAGAGATTGATTGAGATTGATTTAACTCTACAGGACTTTTAGTCGACTAATGCGAAAAGTGCGTATCAAGTTTCATCAAAATCGCTCCAGCCGTTCTGAAGTGACTGCTCTGTCTGTGAACTGATAACTCAAAAAGCGAACGAACTAAACAAATGAAATTTGGTATTTGGCCTTTACACCAAAATTGTAGATATGTGTCAAATTTTGAACGAAATCCGTTGAAAGGCAATGTGTCTGCCTCTCCGTTCGTGTGCATGTGAAGACGATTAGTCAAAAGCGCAAGCTAGATGAGTGAATTTTAGTGTATGGTTTTATCACCAGAATTGTAGATATGCATCAAAGTTTGGACCAATCCACCAACGAGTTGGCTGTCTGCCAGTCTGTCTATTCATGTGCAGGTGAACGCGATGACTTAAAAAAGTAACAAGCTAGATGTATAATATTTAACATATTGTTTTATGACCAAACGCAATCGGTTCAAGGGAAAAAGTACATTCTCTTAACTATAGTACGAAGTTTAACTGAAAGCGTGCCATATTGTGTAAAGTATACAACCAACTCGAGGAGGCTACGCTCCCATTGGTTAGATACCTTCCTCTCTTATCTCATATCAAGCAAATCTTCAATTATTCACCGAGGGCCTCGGTGGCCTAGTGGTAAAGTCTCGGAATTGGAGGGTTCCGAATTCCAATGAAGGTCCGCCGCGTCTGCTGCCATGGTGTAAGTTAAATCTGACGCCGTCGGTCAAACATCCTCCCACTGGTGTGGTGTCGAAATTTGGAGAGGAGAGTGCCAGCTCAGATGCTGTCCTCGTCATCTGACCGCGGTTTAAAATTACGAGGTCTGTCCCAAAATAGACCTTGCTTCATCAAAACGAGACGTTAATATAACTAAACTAAATCAAAGCTCACCATATTGTATGAGAAACCTGAAGGAAGAACGCTTCCGTTGGTTAGATGCTTTTTCCTCTTATCTCGTATCAGTCAAATCTTCAATCATTCACCCTAACCATTTCTAAACAATCAAGTTGCGCAACTTCATGCCGAGAAGACGTCCTAGGGATAAAGTAGGAACTTCCTGCCGGCTTAATGATCGTCATTTCACCGTAAGTTCCTTTTAAACCACGAGTTAGAATTCCGTCTATTTTAATGAAAAGAAGCTCTGAAGAGGATTTAATGAGGGGAACCATCTGAATTGAGGAGAGGAGACATGCAAATGATCGTCGCCTCAACCGGTTTCGCGGCTTTGTCAATCTACAGGGACAGCGGAATTGTCTCTCCGTCTTTTGAAAAAGACAACTTCGCGCGGCATAATTAGTGGTATTCAAACGGAGGTTTTCAGCGTAACGCCTCCTTGTAGCGGGACAGAATAGGAAGTTGTGTTCAAAAGATAGATGTGAGATGCGGCTCAAAGCACTCATTTTTAGGTTGGATTGGTCTTTGTGTCAAACAAAGTCCAAAATAGCTCTCGGTGACTAATTTGCATGGGGAATTGAATGTGAAAAAGTGTGTGGGGAGTTTTCCTTAAGTTAATTCGTTGGGATTGATCTCTCATTAAGAGGAAATTCGTTGGATTTAGATAAGTTTCTTTTTCTTTCTTAAAATTATGGAACAGTGTCGACCTTTTCTTTATGGATGTTTCGAATGCTATGGTAGAGGAATTTTTCCCTTTGTATATGAGGGACAGAGTTTGGTATTCAAATCCCTAAAGGGGCGCACCCCTCAAGGTAATTGGTATCTTTTGAGCAACATGTGGTGGAATCTAGCTATTGAGCAAACGTACGGAATTTAACTACTTGATAAACAGTATATGGTTAGGTTTGAGTTGCTTTTGAAGCAAAGCGAGATCTATTTTGGAATTGACCTTGTAATTTTGAACAATAGTCATATGGAAAGTGTGAAGCCGTCCCCCAAAATTCCGCGACACTCCAGCATTTGACCCTAGACCAGAGGTTCCCAACCTATGATACGCGTACCCCTGGGGATACGCGAAGGACCAGTTGGGGGTACTCGGAATTCAAAGTCCGGTAGTGGCGGACACGAGAAAACATAAGGGATTAGCAAATTTGCAAAATTTTGTTTCCCGAAGCTCGTGTGAAGAGTAAATTCGTGTGGAATAAAATGTAAAATCAAAAATAAATCCTGCAAATGTTATTAATTCGAGTCATTTGACTCTTAAGCTGACCTAACCCCTTAACATTATTGATAGAAACTTTTTTGTGCAGACGAATGGCTGGAGGGAAATGGTAGATATGGCAGTAGAGGGTACGCGAAAATAAAAAGACTACTCAAGGTGTACGCAAAGGAAAAAAGGTTGGGAACCACTGCCATAGACGTAAAGCTGGATATTGGCGAGCGATCCACTCCACGCAAATTCGGTTGCGCTAAATGGACGTTAACGCGAGAATCAATGCGATAAGAACTGGCGTGGTGTGGTCGAAAGTTTGGAAATCTAACTTCTCTTGAAATCCATTCGGACTGCCAGGCCATAACTGCTGAAATGCGACCGGTGTAGATACGTGGGGGAGGGTGGAGTGAAGCACTCTCGCACTAGAGGAAATACGAGCAGGCGCGGGTTCGTGTTTTGAAGGCGGGGGTAAAATAGGTGCAAGTAGGGGATCGGAGTGAGCCGTTGAGGGCGGTTTTGCAGTTTAAGCTACGCGGAGAGGTTCGGGATTGACCAACATAACTGGATAGGCTGAAAAATGGAATGGTGTGAAGTGCCAACACGCCATTTGCGTAGAGTGGAGCTCTCCTGAATATCCAATTTAAGATTTTATGAGAATCAGGCCCACATAAACGACCAATCTTTGAATCAATCCAGAATCGACTTTCGAACCTGGAATCTTCCGGCTCCGAAGCATAAAAAACCTGACCGCCGCGGCTATGGTGTGTGTGAAGCACAGATGGACTGAATAGATAACCACTTATTGCTCACTGAAGAAAAATGGTTCCCCTCCCCAATAAGCGACCTGAGGTTTGGGTCTGTATAAAGTGACCATTTATTTTCCCCCTCAAAACAGGACACTTTTTTTAATTTTAATTTAATATTATGTAAATTCAAGAAAACACATACTTCTTTTTTTATTTATTGATGAAAAGATCAGGAATAAACACATGAAAATAGATAATTCATGTGATCTTGCATTTCTCTGAAGAACTCATTTTAGCTTCAGTTCATTTGGTGTGGATTTAAAAAAAAGAATGAAATTTTGGGCAGTATATCTAAAAATTAAGTTTGGTAATTAACGTTGTTTTATAAATTGCGACTTGCAACTGTGCTTTTTAGATCGTCCACAACTTATTCGTAAGAAAAAAGACCCTTTCCATGGGTGCAATAGTGCCGGGTAGGCATAGAATATATTCAATAATTACACGAAAGTTCGTATGATTTAAATTATTGGCGTGAAAATGTTTGAACAGTTCCACCCAACGGCATTCGTCTAAAATATTCCCAGTGTTTCATTCTGTCACTTCATGCGGTGTAATGAAGTTAGAACTAAGTGCGAAATAGCAGGCTTCTGACCAACTTACGTATGTGTGACAAGTATAGCGCATGCTCCGTCATCGCCGGGCTATTAGGCATTACCGTAAGATTTTTAGCCTCTTCTTAAACCTCTCTTTCTGAAAACGGGACATTTAGGGGTCTATTCTGGTACCCCCGGTTGGGTTCCGTTGTTAACGTGCGGAACCCAACCCAACTCCCAACCCAACCGGGGGTACCAGAATAGACCCCTTAGGCCTCTCGAAGCTGTGCTTGGGGACCGCAGGACATGCTATTAAAAATGTGATTCGCTTGGAGGGTAACCAGGAAAACTTCCAACAGCCAATGCAACGCAGTGAATAGTTCGTTGCTAAATCGTACACATTGGTCTCCCTGGCAATGCTGGATAAAACCCATAACGTTGTAGTGTAATGTATCAGAATATCAGCTATTCTAGTTCCTTGTATCTTATTGATTGTAAGAACAGTCTGACTGTGTTTCATTGGATAGTAAGAATGTGTTCTGACATTTCTTTTGTCATCCCAGAATTCCATTTCTGTCGAATGCAATAAGAACATTCTTATTGAACAACGATCCAGTGATTATCGTCTCATTGTATTGTATAATTTAGTGTTGGTATGCTGAATGTAAACAAATATATATTTTTATGATCTTATCATTCATTATACATTCACCACACTAAAACGTTCTTCTTCCTAAGAAATAATAATTCTGAAAGTTAAAAATAACACAGTTGACCTAGAAATGGCCCCTTCAATGGAATATGCAAATTTCATGTCGTTACTGTTCACAGTTTCAGAGGAGTTCTTATGACAGACGAAGTGATAGATACATGTATTTTCTACTTTATGTATATAGATTATAAATAACATTAATTCCCCCCATCCACCATATCATGGCAGATATTCGCTTAAAAGAACAATGATACATGACTTCTCAGCTCCTCCTAAATTCTCAGGTAATTTACTTTTTCTGCATAAAATCGCGGGCTGCTTTTAATCGCTATTTATATACGACGCTTTAACAGCGTCGCCTATCAAACTGAATGGAATAAATGAGACGCAATTTCAACGTTTTACCTGAACTAAGACGGGGGAGGAGGGGGGTTCCTCTAACATTTCAACGAATTCTATAATCCAGATTTGAGCCATCCCGACAACATCTCCCATCTTAATCTCAGCCGAAAGCTCTCGACTTTTTGCCTGATATCGCAAAAGGGGTAGAGGACGATTTTCTTATCAGTCAGCAGCATCTCTGCAGAAAACAGCCACCTCTTCTGGAGGATTTTTTTTACTATTATTATCTTTTGGCGGAGATGAGTGATGGGGTTTATCTGGCGCACCATCTCCGCACCACCCTCCTCTCGGGCTGACTAAAAGATACACCCGACATCCGATGTTCCAATTTCCCTCCTTCTCTCCAGAAGTAAGATAAGGTAAAAGAGTCGCCAAACGAGCGAGAATGGGACTAATCCGTGATTATCCCCAATGAAGCAGATGGGAAAGACACTATTAATTAAATCGATCGGATCTTTGCTTTGTGATTTGCATTTGATAAAGGGTTTCGGTTTCACCGTGCAGTCGTGAACAACACGGTTGTTTGGTTCTTAACTGCCGTGTCATACGGTACATTACATTACACCACCTGCATCCCCGTGTTTAGAGCCATTTGGCTCCTTTCCGGTTTGGATGGATGGAGGTGAATTTTATTTTATAAGAGAGGACAAAAACAAGTAACAGGTACAAAACCAAATAAAAGTGAAAAAGAAACATACACTGGACAGAACAACATAGAAAACAATGCAAAATAGAAAAAAAATACGTAAAGGGAAAAAAAGTCATAAGTAGCCGGAAGTGTGTGTCAGTCTGGATGGATGAGTGCTCAATTATTATCCTCTACAATGAGATTGTTCTCATCACAGATGAAACGCATTAGGAGTCGAAGTCGGGTTCTTGATAAGTTGTTAGTGGGAATGTTTTTCAACCACTGTAATTTAAGTGACACTGTAGGAGTTTAGAAATGCCAGGAGAGGGTAAACCGACATTTTGTGGCATAGTGCATTGGATCTCCTTTTTCTCCGCACGAGTAGTTGCCATGTGTTCAAAGACTGAAGGTATGAAGGGAAAGGCCCGTGTCCTGTAACGGGCATTATCTCTTCTCTAGTCATACGGTACAATAAGCCAGCGGGAGTGTTCTCCCCTCGACTTTTTCGTATCCTTCTACTATAAGTAGGGTTGCCATACGTCCTGTATACACGGAACTGTCACCGTATTTCACTACTCAGTCCCGTATTACTATTTGTCACTTTTTCTGGTACTGGAAGAAATAGAAGTACTGTTGGGTATTTACAAGTAAGAAACATCGATAATGGCAACACTGAGATTCTATTCAACCAGTTTGTATATCTAAAAGAATTTTTAGAGAAAAATAATACCAACCAAAACTGCATTATGGAATTGATCATGGTAGAGAAAGGGCTGAAGTTTTTTTTTGCAAATACGTGGGATATTCATCAGAAGTCATGTCTAATAAAGCTCTACGAATGCGTATTTGCCATTCCAGCCCACAATGCAAATGTGGAGGGAATATTTTCCCTAACGTCAACTCAGTGGTCGGACAAAAGAAATAGGTTGTCAGTGGAGGCAACTGAAGAAATTTTGATTTGTCGTTATAATTTTAAATTGGCTGGCGCCCAATTTTAAAATTATGAGAAAAAATGATATAATAAAGAAAGTAAAATCAACTTAATACTGGGTAAAGTAAAGGAAGTCAAAATAAGACTGGTCTATAAAGGATTAGCTGTGCATCTTTTTTATTATTCTACCTATTAATTTATTAGATTGCTTAAACTTTACTGATTTTTTATCAGAATAAATTAAACCATTACCTACCCACTTTTTTCATGTTTTATTTATTTAGAACTTAAACGTCCCGTATCAGTGTTTGACAATTATGGCAACCCTAACTATAAGGCAAATTTTATGCTTCGTAGTACAGCAAGAAAGCGAATAATATATTCGGACGTCTTCCCTTTGCCTGTGTTAGAGTAGAGAATTCGTACATTACATCACTCAGTTTCTGAACTATCACGTCATATTTTTAAAAAAAGCTGATTGGCTGTTTTATTAACAAGTTTTATTGGCTGTCTCATTACAAAACTACTGGCTGCCTTTCGATCTTTTCAATCCTATGTAATGTTTATAAATATAAAGGACTTTCATTTTTTTCACTGCGTTTCTGCTTTTTATGTATACTAGCAGCCTTCGGCGACCAGCTTGATTGATCGGCGGAACTAAAATTTCATCTGAATCTCTTATGCATAATTTTATATTCATGGTTCCCTTAACAAAGTAGTTTTAAACTTCAAATTTCTACTGACATTTAACCCGCATTCTTTTCGCAGTCTTGCACTTGTTCTGTTCCTTTTCTACATTAACGTGAAATATGCATTTGTTTTCAACATTAAATTAGCGCGTCACATTTTACGTCCAGCAGCATGCTTATTGACTCAAAAACGCGCTGATGAAAAGAATTAAAACATAGCAACGATAATCTTTCAGTTTACTGGATTATTTCATTATATACTTACTATCTTGATGACTTCCTTTACAGATTTGACAGAAAAATTGATCAAATAAAAAAAAAAGTAAATTCCAGTTAGATATTTTCTTAGATTTCAACAATGAAAGAGAAACACGCAATTAAATATTTGTTTAAACAATGAGAACAGTTTGAAATGAGTTGCAACAATGAAAAGTATTGTTGTGAATTATGCTAAAAAAAATATATTTTTTAATTTATTAAAATTAGCGAAAAATCGTACGACAACTTAATTGATATCAATTGAAAGATAGTTCTGTAAATTTTCAGATGGTGTAAAAATAATTTTTTGTGCTTTAATATGTTCGGAAGTTATTAAGGAAAAACGCAAAAATTTCGCTTATTTTTTAATTAATTAAAATTTATTTCAAAAATGGGCTCCTAGGTGCACATTCCCACCCTCCAAAGTATATTTGTACCAAATTTCGT
>BGPR01017878.1:0-16627 GCA_013235015.1 Araneus ventricosus | reverse complement strand
TTATGTCTATAATTGTTCTATCGCTATGAAAATGACTGTTTAGTAAAAATAAAGCTTTCCATTTCTGTTTAAAATTAAATTTGTTTTGAAATTAGAGTTGCAGATAGGCGCCCGTTAAAAATTATATATTTGCTTGCAGTTCGTATGTGAAAAACGAGCAATCTTTCATACAATCTGTGATACAAACAGAATTTACTGTTATGTAAAAGAACTCGTCTTGAATTAAGATACCACAATGATCACAAGATTTCGCAAAATCAGAAAGTTGAAAGACCTGCTTTTTTATTACTTCATTAGCACATTTCCTAGAGAATAGAACAAATAAGTGAAAATTGAATTGCAAAACTAAAGCATTTCGCAAAAATAAACTTAAAGTACGATGTTATCATCAAAGCTGTGAAATATTTTTTTGAATTTGAAAGATGAAAAGTAAGATTATTCACGGAAAAAGCATCTTATTCGCCAGGGGGGTTAGGAGCTTTTAAAACGTTTTATGAGAAATTTAAAAACGACTCCGTATTATCTTATCTTCGAAGCATTTTAAAAAAACCATTGAAAATTCACTTTCAAAATCTTGGAAAATATCCATTTATAGATAAGATAATAAATAGGTAAACGCATTTGTTATTGTTATCAGTAAGTATTTACGTTATTTTAAACAACTTTTTTCGCGCTAAACGATTAATCCATTCTTGAAATTGGATATTTTATAGTATATTTCCAGAAAAAATCCTCTAAATTATTTATAACAAAGGACCCAAAGCACACTTGAGGATACTATCACTTGACATATCTACCTCTTATCTTTTTAAGAAGCCCAGTTCTACTAAATAACTCTTTAAAAGATCCGGAATTCTTCTCCCTTCAAGATATGAACGCGCCATCTATTCTTTGTAAATATAATACCGAGGCAATATTTTACAACTAATGTCTGTTTAAGGAATACAAAATGTGTCATCATGGGTTATAGCGTTCCGGAGCATGCGCGGTAGCCATCGCGGCAACCGTTACGTGATTGTTCTTCGAAAAAAGTCGCTAGACAGACATTTTGCGCCTTACAGCTGGTGAAACACATCTCCCGCCTAGTCAGAGGCGCTATAACAATTATATTCCTTTAAGGACTCTTAAAAACAATTTTCGGAAGATTTATGCTGCTTTTAGATGGTACAGAACAAACATCATTCACTATCAAAGATATTTAAGAGAAAAAAATGATATATCGCCTAAGGTTGTCAGTAAAGCAAACTATTCGATTCTTGTGGCGTGCGGTAACACCAGTTTCTAGAACGTTCGATTACTCAAGCACGGTTTCTTTTTTTTCTCTTGTGACAAGTTAGATGATCTTTTTTTCTTCCAAGCTACAACGCATGCTTAGCTAATATCAATATTGAGGATCATGCAGTTTAGAAGCAGAAGAAAATAACCATTACGCTCCTTATAAAATATTTACAAAGATAAATAAAATGCATTTTTAGAACGATAACCGCTGAATTTTCATGTGTGGCAGTGAAGCTGTTTACATATTACTCGAATTCCAGTAAGATATTGGATACGGTTTGACTTGCACGTTAAAGAGAAAGTATTGTAATCTTCAAAAAAAAAAAAAAAAAAAAAAATTGGTGTCAATATTTTGAGGGGCTTAGTTCAGCTATAGTAGTTTAGAAGCAACACGAGCCTGTTTTGGGACGAACCTCGTAATAGTGAACCGTGGTCAGACGACGAGGATGAATCTGAGCTGGCACTACCCTTTTCCAAGCTTCCGCTCCACATCAAGGAGAGGAGTTTGGACCACTAGACATACCCAAATACACGGCGGATCTTCAGTTCGAACCTGGAATCCTTCAGCAGCTCGGACCTTACCAATAGGCCACCGCTACTTCGATATATTGAAGAACCACCACGTTTTAAACTTCTGTGAATCGGAAAATTCCATTCGTGGAATTATGTATGTCTATCTTTGAACAAAATAACTCAGAAACGCAGCAAACTAGACGGATGAAATTTTGTGTCTGGAACTCTTATTAACAACAGTTCAAAGATTTATAAATTTTCGGAGGCTGGTTATATGGGAAATAACAAAACTAAGAACGTGTAAAAAGCCTGAGATAGGCATTTGCATAAACACGGTGTTCACTCTTTTGCTTTTCCTCAGAAGACATCACGAGGAACAAAATTTGAAATGGAACATAATGTCACAAATGGTGGCTAGAAGTTGAGAATAGCGGAAATGCGCATGCAGTTCATGCTACAAAAATTCAAATTTAGGAAAACAACTTCAGTATTCAGAAGTGGTAGTTTATAAAAACATTTAAAGTAAATAAAAGGGTGGTTCGCCATCAAGGCCTATAAAGTCATATTTGCAGGTATAATATGCATATTTCTGAGTAAAAGTTTGTTTGAAATTTAGAATACTGACATTATAGGATTTAAAAAAATACTTTTTTTTTGGGGGGGGGCACCATATCATTGCCTTGCACGGTTGATAAAGCTACCTCTGGCCGCTTCTGGGTTTTGACACCAATATTGGAGATATATTTCCAACGTTGGACCCAAATGCTCGACGGGAAAAGGCCCAAAATTCAGATTCGATTCTTTTTGCTGTACGCCGATGCTAAACACAAAACTCATCGTATTGTAGAAATATAGGAGACAGTCGAGAAGGATAATACGCCCCTTGGTTATTTTTATCTTATTGACTTGATGAAGGAAAACCTGTATCAAAGCGATAAAAATAAGCTTATCGACACTTAAACTCTGATTTATAATGAACTTCACTTTGATTCTAATTTTTAATAGATTGAATCTCTTACTCTCCACCGACTTTTTTTTTATAAATTGAGCTAACCCAGCCCATAATTCTAAATATTTGCAGAGGGAAGGAAACTTGAAACTAAGAAAATTTAGTTTTTTTCTAAAAACATCAGTGCGGAAATTTTGCAACAGATTTTGTTCATTTATTTTTCTAACGAACGGAAAAAGAGTTTCCTCTGTCGGATTTTTTTCCGGGAGATGTCGAAATCGTCATGGCTGTAACCTCTCTCCTTTTCCTTCGCTGAGTGGATTTGCCAAATATTTTATTAATGGTAAAAAAAAATCATTAAGTTTCGAACCTCTAGTCTGAAGCATCGAAGCATGTTACGTTTTAGGCTTGATTTGTCTGGTCAGCGGTAACTCGTTTTCGGTATACAGGGTGAGCAAAAAGTCATGCCCGGATTCTAAAAATTTATTATAAAATAACCGTTGAATATAATAACGTAATTTTGATATCATTATATAGTTCACTTTTAATAGTTTTTGGTGCAATGGAAACAGGAACAGGCACTAGATTTGCCTGATAGGGGGGCACGACCTGTTGTACTGGGCGACGAGTGTAATGAAACTGGTCTCAAATTTTCTCCAGGTTATTATTTATCAACTACAGTTGAATACCTCGTACAAAAATTTCCCCGACGGGAGGGTCCTGGCCCCCGATCCCCCCTCTGGCGCCAATAGATAGTTTTGTTCTTTTGCACAAAAAACTATTTAAATGTTAATACGTTAATACTTGGGGATATAATTGTGGTGCGTGGAATTAAATATTAGTGGAGGAATAAAAGAAATCGCTTGATTCCTCCTTATTCCTTTTGGGGCTATATCCAGGATAGAGTCTTTGCTGAAGTTGAAGAACTGGAGGCTAGGATAAAAGATGCTGTGCGTACTGTTACAGAACACGTGGCGAGAACTAGAATACCGCTTTGATATTTTCCGAGCTACCAAGGGGGCACACATTGAACTCTAATGAAGCACGAGATCTTATAAAAAACTTTATAACACTACTTACAATGTATCGAAACAAAGATATGCCTAATTATAACAGTTTTCGCACAATAATTTTTTTTAAATCAGGGCAAAACCTTCGCTTGCGCTGTATATTTGTTATATTCTTCTATGAAACTAAATTTTGCCGGCAACTCCGGCTTGCAATGTGTTATGAGTAATTTCATGTTTTTTAAAAAAGTTCACAGAAAACTTAAGCTTCCAGGAAAATTTCTCACCTCACCCGACATTACCCATTAGGAATTTCACTTCGTTATCGCTCAACTCGATAATTTGATTTACATATATTCATTCCAATGCAACCTGCTGAAACCGATGACGTCTGTTGGTAATCCTGTTTTCCAGGGAGGGATCAGTTCCGACAGATCACCCAGGTACGACCTTGAAAGGGGCCACGGAAAGAAAATTTTAAGAGATCTCTTTCCGGTGCCCGCAAAATGCCATCATAGATCAGTAAAGCAGAGCGGAAGGAAGAAATAAAGGCCAAACGATTTTCTTATTTGCATCGCCAAACATGGCAACAAAATAATAACTTTTTATCTCATTTTTCTCGAGATGGTGATTTGCGCACCTGATAAATAAGAATTCCTGATAGAGCGGAACGCAAAACAAACACACAATTGAGCATGAAATATAGTGCCCAGGAGAAGTTCTTGAATCGAGCAATTTTTAATGACTGGATGTTGCCTCCAAAGAGATAACTGTGAGGATACTCTGAAACATGCGGGATTGCACGTGCTGATAAGGGGTGAAGATTTTAAAACTGATACAAAATTTCAAGAAATTTGAGTAATTGAAAAAGAATGCGCGTTTGGGGGAGATTTGTGTTGCTCATTTTCGGATTGCACTTGAAAGATTACAAGTAATGCGGGAGGCATTTACAGCTTTCGTAAGTGGTGTACAATTATGTGCAACCACCGGAAATATAAACATAATTCACGTTTTCTTTTAATTTTCTTATCAGAAGTAAATTTCTGAAGGTGTACCTGAGACATTTTTTTATCATTTCTTAGAGGAAGTATAAAAGAAGAAGATTCAGTAAAATCGCGAATATCAATGCTTGAATGGGACCGTAGTCACCACGGATAATCGAAAACTCGGTTAAAAGAGATTGATTTTAAATAATTTCCTTTCGACAAGATTTTCCAAAATTGCTTATTTGAAGATGTAAAAAGAAGTCCAACTACCACGAAGGGGAAAGTCGGGTAAGACGACGAAGAGTGTGAGATGACGAATTGGATTTTTCTCGAAAATTTTCCTAGATGAATGCCCCGATTATTCTGCATAATCAGAGACTTATAACGATCAGCTACCCGTGCTACACCAAAAGATTCCACCTCGTTATTAGTGTGACTCACAGTACGCGGTACTGTGTTTTTGAAATGCTCCCGAGCAACTCTTGGTTGTTGCTTGTTAAGGGATATCGTTCACGGAGTAAATATTTTTGATTTATACACGTGATATTCGTAAAGAGCTAATCAAAACGTTTTCAATTATGTATTATTTTAATTTTTCTTCTGATCTGATATCCTTCAATGTTTATTTGAAATAAAAAGGCGAAGTCGGGTAAGATGACGAATTAGGTGGAGGGTAAGATGACGAACTCTTCTGTGTTAATTTATGAGCTCGTTGTGTTACCTGACTGCCACTTGCCCTTCCTGCAGCTCACTGCCACTCCAGTTTAAAATGAGCACCTCATTAAAAATGATATAGAGGAAAAAGAAGATAAACGAAAACTGTGACAGCAGAAGAAGGGCGTGCGTTGTTAATAAGACTAAATGCAATAAGCCTGCTAAGCAGTTTTAAATAGTTTTTTTGATAGCATATGGATGTTGAATTAAATTGCTATCTCTGTTCTTCATCTTACCCGACACCGTTCGTCATCTTACCCGCACATTCGGGTAAGATGACGAAAATGATTTTTTTTTTCCTAAAATGAAATTTTGGGGTCTCAAATTTAAAACAAAAATTTAAAAACATAACACTTAAAATAATGAGTTGAAGAAGATTTTGCCGAAACAATAATCCTCCAGCAACAAATATCGAGGTCAGGAAAAATTCACAAATCTTAAGGTCGCCCTCTGACCCGACTTTCCCCTATTATTATTTTAACAAACTCTTTTTTTTAGTTAGCAAACTTCTTACACGCATATTTTGAAACATTAATTAGTTTTAATAACAGGAATCGTGAATGTTACTGATTTGCGCTGTATCCTTTGCATTTTCTAAATAATTCTTTAAATGTATTGTTTTAAAGAATATTTTCCCCCGCTCAGCAACGTGACACTTTCCGACTCATTTGCAGGGCCATTTTTTCATGAAAATGCGTGAAATGTCCTCCCATCGTTATTGAAGTTATTAAGAATGGAACCGAGTTTTTATTTTTTTTATCTAAATAACTTCTTGGGTTATAAAAGCTCACTTCGCTCCTATAGATTTGCATCAGGAAAATCCGCGAAAATCGACTCCAATGCTAACTTGGACTCTCTTTTCCGAAAAATGTTTTACTGTAGGTTATTGTCAAAAAATTCGACTTCAAAATTTTGATGAATCTTCGTGTTTTCGACCTCTCTGAGTAATCCCTCGCCCCCCCAAAAAAGAAATCGAAATTAAGTCTTTCTTTTGGTGATCACAATAACTCAAAAACGAAACGAGGTGTATAAATGGAATTTGGTCTATCTTCTTTAGACAAAAATTATAGATCTGCATCAAATTTTGGACGAAATGCGTGTGAGCATGATAACTCCGTTCTGTAAGGCGATAGATGAATAAAATTTTGCAAATGGTTTTATTGCCAGAATCGTAGATCTGTTCCAATTTTGGACCAATTCAGTCCTAAGCTTGATCGTCTGTCGGTTTGTCTTTTCGTTTAGATTAGGTTTAGTAGAAAGATATGTTTGAGACGTATGTTTTCTATATATAAAGCCACTTTGACTCCAAAAGGATACTAAATTTGAGAACTAATTCTCGAATTGAGGACTACACATGAGAGTCGGTCTCACCGCCCATTCTCTTAACGGTCGTCTTTTCGTACGTATGTGAACGCGATGACTCAAAAACGCAAGAAGAGAGATAAATGAAATTTGGTGTCTCGCCTTTACACCGAAATTTTAGACTAGTATCAAATTTTCGACTTAATCGTTCAACAGGATGAGGTACTGTTCAAAATGCGTATTCGATTCTCTTCACTACACGGCAAAACTAAATACAAAACGTGTTGTATTGTGCAAATATACAAGACGGTCGAGAGTAAAACACCCCTGCTGGTTTATTAATCGAATTCTGAATACTCCTCGTTTGTTTCCCATCATACAAGTTGTAAATATGAACCAGACAAGGACAACGTTGGCATCATATTGTTACGAAGCTGTAAAGTTGTTTCCCTAACATGATAATCTTATGGCAAGAAAGAGAGTTTTACAGAGATTTTACTTGGGGCCAAGCCAATGAACTCCGACCTTGGCGACCATTTTGGCGACTTGACAACAAATCTGGTGACTCTGGCGAGAAAACGAGATTTCTAGAAAATGCATGAATGGTGGTCCTATCTATATTAGGAGCTGAAATATCCAGAACCTTCGAGAGATTACTATATGACGTCATTTCCTGTTGGAGAAAAGTATAAAAAGCAAGCTCGCAAACGGAGAGTGAAGGTTGGTGATCTAATATGTGCTGAGCGCTATTGAAAGTGCTGAGCCTGAGATTTATTATTTGTCTGAGTTGTTAATTTATACAAGCTCTGTTTAGTTTTATAACCTGCTCTTAGTGTTTTACTGAAATCTTCATGAAATAAGGCTTTATTTTTTATATTCTGCTAGTTAGATTACATTCACGTACACCACCGGACGATTTTTGTAACAATATATATGGATGTCCAGTTTTAAAAATCTCGAGAAACTCTGAATTTCAAAAGAATTTTGATACAGATACATTTAGAACATTCTTCCTTTTGACCGATTTAATCCAAAATTTGATATACTATTCCTAAAATTTTTGTGTCAAGGCCACACACTAGGTTTGATGTATATAACCCATTGCGTTTATGAGTTAACCCTTTCGCGTTCATTGGTTTCGCAGTGAAGCCATACATTGAGCATTTTTTTACTGCGCATGGGCGAAACGTGGCGTAATTTTTCTTTCGTAACTTAAGAGCCAGATATATAGGACAACTTATATAAAAATTCCTGTTCAATACCGTTAGAATTTACAAAGGTATCGGCATTGCAAAAGCCAAATTGCTTTTGATCTCTAAGAGCAACAAAATGATGAGGGTTCTTGCACAAATTGATATTTTTTGAAATTGAATCTTCGAAAGTAATATTAAATTTTATGAAGGTTGGATATCCTGAATACTCACACATACTTATAGATTAAATACATAATTTAAATTGCATTCCGATGATACCTTATAAGGACGAAAAATATCCCGTTACCGTTCATTGTTTTCGCTGAGAAACCAAAAATTTCTTGAAAATAAAAAAAAAAAATAAAAAATGCTAATTTTTTTCCTTTACATATTTATGATCAACTGCATGTCTAATACTCTTTTTTGAAATAAATTCGGTAATTTTCAAAACGAAACATGTTGTGAACTGGAAAGGATTAACGCGTTCACATACGCAGACATCTTACATATCCACAGACAGTTAATCCGTTGACGTATTTGGACTAGAATTTGATGCAGATCTTGTAATAAAACTACATGTCAAATTGCACCTGTCTGGAGTTTTGTGTTATCGTGTTCACAGACAGACAAACATAATTCCGAAAATGGTCTTCGGGGAGCTCTAAAACATGGAGATTTGACAGTGTGTCAAGTTCGAAGTTTCTGACTATTACAATACATGTTCTTTGTAAACGAGAGAGTAAAAAATATGCTTTCCATTTCATACAGCCTCAATTTAAATGGGCATATTACAGTACAACCCCGGTTAATCGAACTAAAGGGGGGGGGGAGGATCCGTTTTGGATAACGATTTTTTCGGTTAAGCCAGTGGTCGTCAACCTGGTCTCTACCGCCCACTAGTGGGAGTTCCAGCTTTCATGCTGGGCAGTAACAACTTACTATTTAACTATAGTAACTTGTTTTATAAAGATTTATTCTGCCAAACTTAGCGAAAATCCGACCATAAAGTACTTGGTAAGTAATTATTATTATATGCTTTAAGTTGCTGTAACTCTGCTTTATAAATTTTATAAAGTAAAGTTACTTCCCTACTTTATAAATCACCATTACTGTGGAACCGGTGGGCGGTTAGAAAATTTTACTACTAACAGAGATAAAAAAGTGGGCGGTAGGTATACAACTGTTGAAGACCCCTGGGTTAAGCCATGAGCATCTCTTACTATTTTGCATCTAATTACACTCTGGAATTCTGAAATGTTTTGAGTGAAAAGCAAATTCAAAACTCTTTATAGGCTACACTTATGTTCTTTATTAAAATTAAAATTACATCTACAGGTTGGGCGGCCGCCTCCCTGCTAACCATGGCCCAGCGCGCCCTCGCCTTCGCAATTATTCCTGTGCATTACATTACATTTTTTCTGGATTTGCTATTTCGGAGGCATTTCGGATTACCCGGGTTTTAGTTAACCCGAGTTGGTTTAACCAGGGTTTTACTATAATACAAAAAGCATTTCCAAGTCCAGTTTCAAACAATGTTTTTAATTTTCCTATTGTTAGGACACGTATTATAATTAAAACAATGTAAGCATATTCACACTCTGTTAAAAATAATCATTATCGTGTCAATAATTTTAAAACATTGTTTCAATTATTTATTGTTAACACTTTGGTATCCAATAAAGAAATATTTCATCATTTTGAGTAAAGACGGTGTTTGCGAAGGTTGCAAAGTGATTTATTTTATACAGTTTGCGATTATTTTCTGCTTTCTTGTATTATTTTTTGACGCCATGGATAATTATTTCTACAAAGGTGTTATCTTTGCTTGCTTTGGATTTAAATCGTGACGGTTTGACTCGCACCATCTGTGCAGTTGCGATTCTTGTTGGAGTTTGCGTTGCGGATTACTTGACGCATAAGATTAAGCTCCAGCGTGAGCTTATTGATATTGAGTTGGAAATGTCGGAAGTTATGGATAATGTTGATGATTTGCAAAATGCTATTTACGAACTGCAGACGATGCCAAAATGCGATTGGCACAAAATACTGAAGGGTATGATCCGTGATTTTAAGATCACCAAAGAGTCCCGAAAGAGGGCAAGAAAAGCTTATTCTGAAAATGCGTTCGGAATATTTATCACTAGAAGCTTCTGGAAATATGATGACTTTCTGATTTAATTTTTCCCGAGTTCATTTAAATCAGAAATGAAACTTTTATTAAAATATTGACATTTCTTTATTTAACAGGACTTGAAATATGGATCAGCAAACATGAACTCTCTAATAGCATCTCGAAAAATTATGAAGCCTAAAAATAAACAATTCTATCCATTGCAATATTGCTAAAAACCAATAATGTATTAACAACTGAATAACTATCCATACTTCATTATCAAACATGATTGGATATAAAACATGAGTCTTCTAATATCTTCTTCTAGAAAAATTAACTAGCCGAAGGATAAACAAATGTATTCAGAATTCATTATTAAAGAGGACTGTAGCTATGGATCATCAACCATGAATCTTCTCGAAAAATCATGAAGCCTAAAAATAAACAATTCTATTCAATGCAATATTGCTAAAAAAACAATAATGTATCAACAACTGAATAACTATCCATACTTCATTATTAAACATTACTGGATATAAAGCATGAGTCTTCTAATATCTTCTTCTAGATAAATTAACTAGCCGACGAAGAATAAACAAATGTATCCAGAATTCATTATTAAAGAGGACTGTAGTTATGGATCATCAACCATGAATCTTCTAGAAAAATTATGAATCCAAAAGATAAATAGTTCTTTCCACAATTCATTATTAAACAAGACTAGAGCTATGGTTTATCAAAACTGGGCCGTCAAGGAGCATCTTCTAAGAAAATTAAGAAGCCAAAAGACAAACAATTCCATCAAATGCAATAGTTTTTAAGAAAACGATAATGGAACGAAAACCGAACGATGGTCTATGTTTAGCATTTGACTAAGATACCAAAAAGAGATGTGATATGTGAAATTTCAGATTTCAAAAAATATACTTTACAGGCAAACACTATTCAAAATATGTATTGTAAAAAATTAAAATGTAATGTTCTGAAAGTATTGATCTAATATTTTTGTCTGACTTGAAATGGAGTTTCGAAACGATTATCGCAACGCTTTTGCTTCAAAGAATATAACAGCATAGAGAGAAAAATACTCAATCCTTGTTAGCATTTTCAATGAAGAGGAACGTCTTGTGGAAAAAAGAATCCACTTGTCAAAATCAAATTTGAACCGACGAAAAGTTGCATCGATGCATATGAAAAATTCTATTAGTAAAAAAATGAAAATAATTTTGTTTCCCAGACCAAAGTGAATTATCTCCAAACCAAAAAGTGAAAAAAAATTGATGATGCAAATTTTACAAGTCGAAAGAAGCATTTTACACTAAAATATTAAAAAGTACTCCAAATTTTTAATTAAGAATATAGTACTTAAAATTGTCAAGCAGATATTTTTCCAATAGGTTTATCACGGTGAAAGAAACAAGATTCCTATTTCAGAAAAGAAATAAGTCTGAAATGGCAAATAGTACTTCATGCAACGAATAGAAATAAGTATAATGTTGCACTTAGTAGATACTCAGATATTTGCTACGGATCTGAAAAAAGAATCAGTTAAGTCAACGATTATTTAAAATAAAACAAATTCATACAAAAGCTACTATGATAAGCCAGTAAAGGTGACTGGGTATGAAATTTCTTTGAATAGTGAAGATAATCATATTATCGAAAAGCACTGAAATATCGTCATCCGTTATTGTGATACTTTTTCGAGTATAATGCTTATTCAGAACGGATGTTGGTTTGGAACTTCTTCAGGAGCATCCACTCGTACGGCGCAAGATTCTCTTCGCTTCCGACGGATAATTATTCAGTGTCGGAGGACGGTTTGAATTTTTTGATGCAGCCTCTTCTCCTGCAACTTTCCAGTTGGATACATATTTGTGGAATTTCATCATAAATATTGATCGATAAAAGGCAGATGATGGTCCAAAGCTGCACAGTGGCACCATCCACTTAAAACGAGTAAGATCCACTTCTCTCCCCACCAGTACTTATCGAGAGTCCTGAGAATTGTGTGAGACTCTTGATACAGCATCGTCTTCTGCAACTCCCCAGTTGGACATATATTTGTGGAACGTCTTCGTGAATATTGGTTGATAAAAGGACCCTGTGAATGGACTATATCTGCTAAATAATGGGTGCCATGCCTATCGGGAAAGTCTGAAACCTCACTGACAATATTTTCTTCAGCAATTCGAACATGAAGATTCTTCAGAAGACCTAGAAGCATTGTTTTCATTAGCCATTTAACGTCTTCGTGAATATTGGTTGATAAGTGGACCCTGTGAATGGACTATGTCTGCTAACTGATGGGTGCCATGCCTATCGGGAAAGTCTGAAATCTCACTGACAATATTTTCTTCAGCAATTAGAACATGAAGATTCTTCAGAAGACCTAGAAGCAATGTTTTCATTAGCCATTTAACGTCTTCGTGAATATTGGTTGATAAGTGGACCCTGTGAATGGACTATGTCTGCTAACTGATGGGTGCCATGCCTATCTGGAAAGTCTGAAATCTCACTGACAATATTTTCTGCTGCAAGTAGAACATGAAGATTCTTCAGAAGACCTAGAAGCACTGTTTTCATTAGCCATTTAACGTCTTCGTGAATATTGGTTGATAAGTGGACCCTGTGAATGGACTATGTCTGCTAACTGAAGGGTGTCATGCCTATCGGGAAAGTCTGAAACCTCATTGACAATATTTCCTGCAGCAAGTAAAACATGAAGTCTCTTCAGACCTAGAGGCATTGTTTTCATTGGCCACTTCGGTAGAAAAATCTCGTCCTATACTTATCTACTCTTCTGACTAATGGCTATTAGAAGACAAAAAATACGTTGAGAATTTCAGGAACTCTATAATTTTCTGTAGTAGAAGTGTTATGTATCATGGCAGTATCTAAACAGGAAAGCAGCAGTATTATTTTTGTTAATTTCATTTTCGCACAATACCACAATATTTATTGCTTTTGTCTCGGTTACACTATATATTTGAAAATTGTTCGTGTTTTGTGCGACATCTTGATTTGATGCATTTCTAAATTTCTATGTTTCTATGAAATTCAATAAAATTTTAAGTTGGTTCATTCGAGTCTATCTCATTGAATGATTTGTGAGTTTGTTACGAAATTTTTATATTCATAATACATTATGTTTGTTCCTTTTTCTATCAAAATTACTGCAATTCTTCGTAAAAAAATTAGCTTTAGTTAAATTTTGAAAGCAGACATACGTTTAAGGCATCTATCATAAGGTAGCTTTTTAAATACTGTTTTTAATCAAAATGAAAATGATGATTTAGAATGTTAATAAAATAACTTTTAAATATCTGGTACCAGTTGTGTTTTCAAATCAGGAACCTTAGAAAAAGGGGGAATTTATGAATCATCAGTCTAATTAAAAATAATTGACCTTTCGGTATTAAATCTTACAAATTTACAGATAGCGCTTATTTGTCCAATTGTGCTTATTAATAAGTATTTAAATCTAAAACTGTCTTAAGTCATAAACTATAAAATAGAGGATAGCTCTCGTGTTATTTCACTGATTACAAACAAAAACATTCAAAGAATTTTTGTAATAGGAAAAACTTTGAAGAAAAGAATATTTCATTTCTGGGGTTAAATTACTAGCTAAACTAACAAAATTTTTAAAGTATCGAATTATTTAATTTGTAAATAGAAGTAAGAAGTAAATATTTACCGACATATAAAAGTTACTTCTAGCTGGTGTTCATCAATGAATGCATGGAAAATTAATTTAAATAGAATAACTTCCGTTTTGAAATCACACGGCTATTTTGGGATGTACATCGTCATACCGAGTCATGGTCAGTTGACGAGGACGTCACCTGAGCTGGCATACTCCCGCTGGTTTAATTATTACATGGCCATGGTGTATGTTGAGCGCAGAATTTTTTGAGCACCCGCTGCAGAACTCTTGCATCGATCTGAGACGAAAACAACAACTGATGATGGTGTGTTGCGTTCTGAAAGACGGAAATATTCCTGTTTTTATTTTGAAATAAATACATTTGATGAACCATTTGTAAATTATCTGTTAGGTAGGTGGGCTGTCCCTGCGTCCATTTGTGTTGTGAAGAAAATGTATGAAAGCTTTCCAAATGTGAACTATGTAGTAATTCAGTCAGGCCTCTTGCCTTATCTCAAAATAAACATGCTGAAACAAAAATATTGCTTTTAGCTTCGAATTTAAGCTGGTCGCCATAGTGGGTCGTCGTTGGAATCGGATTTTGATATTAAGTCACTTGGAGTTGTTATGCGCTAAGTTGTCTGGCGAAAATCCCAGATCATTTGTGAAGGCAGTCCGTGCTCTATTTCACAAGGAAGCTCTGAGAGTTCGATTTTGTGCCTCATTTAGCAGACCCTGTGGTTCATCACGCACAAGTTAAGCATGCGAACTTCAAAAGAGGCGCAATGGTCAGATGAATGACGAATACGGTCGATTCCACCAGACAATAAACAGGTAATGATCCGAAAAGGGAGAGGAGGAAAAAATCAGGTAAGCTTTTTCTCCCGACTTCAAGGTGATGATGTCACCTTTTTGCGTGTGGTCAACCACGAAGTGGGCGCCCCTAAATTCTGTCATTTACCCCTAGTTACTCCCTCTGCGAGTATTCAGAGTCTTATCGCCGTCGGAATCAGAGAACGGAGTAAGGCGGTGACATCCCCCTGCGTGAAAACTGCTAAACCTTGAAAGACAGATGTCAACACAAAGGGCAGTGCTGACCCCCGACTTTCGCCTATAGTGACATTTGCAGGGTTTCTTTTCGACTAATTGGGTCCAGAAGTTGATCCAGTGATGCAAGTTTGATCAAAGGCCACATATCAAATTTCATTTATCTAAAGCCCCGGACCCACGATCAGATAAACCACAGATTTCGTCTGCGGTGCCCACCATGGGAACAGGTAGGCTCGATGTCGCCCGGAGTCTTGTAAGGGCATCTGTGGTTTCCCGCGTTGAGGCGGTGAAAAGCTCAAACATCAAAGACGCGAGAAGGAAGCGACACGATCCGTTCCCTTGGCCTGTTGTAGCCTGTGCTCTGTTCTCGCGTCATAGTTTTTTAGCAGTTTCAAATGCATACTTTTAATGATGATAACTACATTTTTATTGATAAATTTTCATTTTATAATTGCTACGTTATGCAACTGTATAATCAGTATATTTAATTTACATCTTAATAAATAATAATTAAGATTTCGAAATTTGCATATGGTAAATCAAAATTTAATTAATATCGAATAAAAGGAAGCTGCAAATAACTTTTTCTTTCCAAAATTGCTTTCTGTATTACTACTGAACACACCACGATTATTTTCTAATAACATTAGTGAGGCATAAAGCACTAAAAGGAATTATGTTCATGCTAAATACTGAAGTAATATGAAGTGGGAATGCAAAAACAAATTTTATATTTAATATTAAATTTTCAAATCAGCATACTATCTATGCCTCTTTTCATTGAAGAAGCAAAGTGTTATAAACCATTTTGTCTCGTCATTTTATAAGTTTTAAAAAATTCTTGAGGCATGAACTCATGCAACAAAGAAAAAAAATGCTCCAAGCAATTTTTATCAGCATATTTTTAAATTGAAGATTAATAAGAAATCAAACTCATTCTGAGACTTTTTCAGATTATTGTACTATACGTTAAAGAACCAGATAGCTTTTTTTTAAATAATCCATTATAAGTTTAAAATACCTTTCTCATACACTAAGAAAATCGCCAAACTTAAAAAATCTCGTAGATAAATTATAATAGAACATGAACCTGATTTTAATAAAAACGAGCAAATGGTCAAATACAAGCACATAAAACATCAACATGATGCTTTAAGGATTGATTAGAATTAAAATTATATATTAATTCTAAACGGTAAATTATTTTTTAAGTTTGATGAAATGCTACATGTTTATTAAATACCTTGTAAAGCGACAAAACTTAAATTTATAAAAATTTTATACTCATTGCATCGAAAGAAAGTGATTATGACTTCTTATAAACTATATGTCAAGGTCAAATGTTATTTAGTTCTTCATGTTTCATATATATAGAGAGGCGTAATAATATTAAATAAGCCATTGCAGAAATTCAGGTAATTGAACTTACCAATAATTCTTGACTCTCTTTTCAAGACAGATAATTAACATTTTTATTTTAGTTTAAAAAATGAAAACGCAAGAAATCGAGAAATACAGAAATTCATTTTAAGAACAAATTTTTTAAGATAATAAATATTTAAAAATATATTGTCATCAAAAAACGTCAGTTGTTAAGATTTAAATAGTCTATTAATTTCTTCTTATTTTTACATGAAAATTGTGTTGGATATTAAATAGGGAATGCTTTAATAGCAACACTTCAGATGCATTGTTATAACAAAAATTTCATTTCTTTTACTCCATATCCTATTTTTATTGAATTAAATATAAGGAAATAAATTGGTAGTCACAATCTTTGCAAATATAACAAATGAGAATAGAACACTGACTAACACATTTACTCTTTCTGTTGAATATGAATTTAAAGAAGCAAATTTTTTTTCACATTTCG
>BGPR01017877.1:15143-31770 GCA_013235015.1 Araneus ventricosus | reverse complement strand
CGAAATGTGAAAAAAAATTTGCTTCTTTAAATTCATATTCAACAGAAAGAGTAAATGTGTTAGTCAGTGTTCTATTCTCATTTGTTATATTTGCAAAGATTGTGACTACCAATTTATTTCCTTATATTTAATTCAATAAAAATAGGATATGGAGTAAAAGAAATGAAATTTTTGTTATAACAATGCATCTGAAGTGTTGCTATTAAAGCATTCCCTATTTAATATCCAACACAATTTTCATGTAAAAATAAGAAGAAATTAATAGACTATTTAAATCTTAACAACTGACGTTTTTTGATGACAATATATTTTTAAATATTTATTATCTTAAAAAATTTGTTCTTAAAATGAATTTCTGTATTTCTCGATTTCTTGCGTTTTCATTTTTTAAACTAAAATAAAAATGTTAATTATCTGTCTTGAAAAGAGAGTCAAGAATTATTGGTAAGTTCAATTACCTGAATTTCTGCAATGGCTTATTTAATATTATTACGCCTCTCTATATATATGAAACATGAAGAACTAAATAACATTTGACCTTGACATATAGTTTATAAGAAGTCATAATCACTTTCTTTCGATGCAATGAGTATAAAATTTTTATAAATTTAAGTTTTGTCGCTTTACAAGGTATTTAATAAACATGTAGCATTTCATCAAACTTAAAAAATAATTTACCGTTTAGAATTAATATATAATTTTAATTCTAATCAATCCTTAAAGCATCATGTTGATGTTTTATGTGCTTGTATTTGACCATTTGCTCGTTTTTATTAAAATCAGGTTCATGTTCTATTATAATTTATCTACGAGATTTTTTAAGTTTGGCGATTTTCTTAGTGTATGAGAAAGGTATTTTAAACTTATAATGGATTATTTAAAAAAAAGCTATCTGGTTCTTTAACGTATAGTACAATAATCTGAAAAAGTCTCAGAATGAGTTTGATTTCTTATTAATCTTCAATTTAAAAATATGCTGATAAAAATTGCTTGGAGCATTTTTTTTCTTTGTTGCATGAGTTCATGCCTCAAGAATTTTTTAAAACTTATAAAATGACGAGACAAAATGGTTTATAACACTTTGCTTCTTCAATGAAAAGAGGCATAGATAGTATGCTGATTTGAAAATTTAATATTAAATATAAAATTTGTTTTTGCATTCCCACTTCATATTACTTCAGTATTTAGCATGAACATAATTCCTTTTAGTGCTTTATGCCTCACTAATGTTATTAGAAAATAATCGTGGTGTGTTCAGTAGTAATACAGAAAGCAATTTTGGAAAGAAAAAGTTATTTGCAGCTTCCTTTTATTCGATATTAATTAAATTTTGATTTACCATATGCAAATTTCGAAATCTTAATTATTATTTATTAAGATGTAAATTAAATATACTGATTATACAGTTGCATAACGTAGCAATTATAAAATGAAAATTTATCAATAAAAATGTAGTTATCATCATTAAAAGTATGCATTTGAAACTGCTAAAAAACTATGACGCGAGAACAGAGCACAGGCTACAACAGGCCAAGGGAACGGATCGTGTCGCTTCCTTCTCGCGTCTTTGATGTTTGAGCTTTTCACCGCCTCAACGCGGGAAACCACAGATGCCCTTACAAGACTCCGGGCGACATCGAGCCTACCTGTTCCCATGGTGGGCACCGCAGACGAAATCTGTGGTTTATCTGATCGTGGGTCCGGGGCTTTAGATAAATGAAATTTGATATGTGGCCTTTGATCAAACTTGCATCACTGGATCAACTTCTGGACCCAATTAGTCGAAAAGAAACCCTGCAAATGTCACTATAGGCGAAAGTCGGGGGTCAGCACTGCCCTTTGTGTTGACATCTGTCTTTCAAGGTTTAGCAGTTTTCACGCAGGGGGATGTCACCGCCTTACTCCGTTCTCTGATTCCGACGGCGATAAGACTCTGAATACTCGCAGAGGGAGTAACTAGGGGTAAATGACAGAATTTAGGGGCGCCCACTTCGTGGTTGACCACACGCAAAAGGTGACATCATCACCTTGAAGTCGGGAGAAAAAGCTTACCTGATTTTTTCCTCCTCTCCCTTTTCGGATCATTACCTGTTTATTGTCTGGTGGAATCGACCGTATTCGTCATTCATCTGACCATTGCGCCTCTTTTGAAGTTCGCATGCTTAACTTGTGCGTGATGAACCACAGGGTCTGCTAAATGAGGCACAAAATCGAACTCTCAGAGCTTCCTTGTGAAATAGAGCACGGACTGCCTTCACAAATGATCTGGGATTTTCGCCAGACAACTTAGCGCATAACAACTCCAAGTGACTTAATATCAAAATCCGATTCCAACGACGACCCACTATGGCGACCAGCTTAAATTCGAAGCTAAAAGCAATATTTTTGTTTCAGCATGTTTATTTTGAGATAAGGCAAGAGGCCTGACTGAATTACTACATAGTTCACATTTGGAAAGCTTTCATACATTTTCTTCACAACACAAATGGACACAGGGACAGCACACCTACCTAACAGATAATTTACAAATGGTTCATCAAATGTATTTATTTCAAAATAAAAACAGGAATATTTCCGTCTTTCAGAACGCAACACACCATCATCAGTTGTTGTTTTCGTCTCAGATCGATGCAAGAGTTCTGCAGCGGGTGCTCAAAAAATTCTGCGCTCAACATACACCATGGCCATGTAATAATTAAACCAGCGGGAGTATGCCAGCTCAGGTGACGTCCTCGTCAACTGACCATGACTCGGTATGACGATGTACATCCCAAAATAGCCGTGTGATTTCAAAACGGAAGTTATTCTATTTAAATTAATTTTCCATGCATTCATTGATGAACACCAGCTAGAAGTAACTTTTATATGTCGGTAAATATTTACTTCTTACTTCTATTTACAAATTAAATAATTCGATACTTTAAAAATTTTGTTAGTTTAGCTAGTAATTTAACCCCAGAAATGAAATATTCTTTTCTTCAAAGTTTTTCCTATTACAAAAATTCTTTGAATGTTTTTGTTTGTAATCAGTGAAATAACACGAGAGCTATCCTCTATTTTATAGTTTATGACTTAAGACAGTTTTAGATTTAAATACTTATTAATAAGCACAATTGGACAAATAAGCGCTATCTGTAAATTTGTAAGATTTAATACCGAAAGGTCAATTATTTTTAATTAGACTGATGATTCATAAATTCCCCCTTTTTCTAAGGTTCCTGATTTGAAAACACAACTGGTACCAGATATTTAAAAGTTATTTTATTAACATTCTAAATCATCATTTTCATTTTGATTAAAAACAGTATTTAAAAAGCTACCTTATGATAGATGCCTTAAACGTATGTCTGCTTTCAAAATTTAACTAAAGCTAATTTTTTTACGAAGAA
The DNA here is from genome assembly GCA_013235015.1 of Araneus ventricosus. NCBI lineage: Eukaryota > Metazoa > Arthropoda > Arachnida > Araneae > Araneidae > Araneus > Araneus ventricosus. Next base: position 28,381 of record BGPR01017877.1, on the reverse strand, counting down.
TTGCAGTAATTTTGATAGAAAAAGGAACAAACATAATGTATTATGAATATAAAAATTTCGTAACAAACTCACAAATCATTCAATGAGATAGACTCGAATGAACCAACTTAAAATTTTATTGAATTTCATAGAAACATAGAAATTTAGAAATGCATCAAATCAAGATGTCGCACAAAACACGAACAATTTTCAAATATATAGTGTAACCGAGACAAAAGCAATAAATATTGTGGTATTGTGCGAAAATGAAATTAACAAAAATAATACTGCTGCTTTCCTGTTTAGATACTGCCATGATACATAACACTTCTACTACAGAAAATTATAGAGTTCCTGAAATTCTCAACGTATTTTTTGTCTTCTAATAGCCATTAGTCAGAAGAGTAGATAAGTATAGGACGAGATTTTTCTACCGAAGTGGCCAATGAAAACAATGCCTCTAGGTCTGAAGAGACTTCATGTTTTACTTGCTGCAGGAAATATTGTCAATGAGGTTTCAGACTTTCCCGATAGGCATGACACCCTTCAGTTAGCAGACATAGTCCATTCACAGGGTCCACTTATCAACCAATATTCACGAAGACGTTAAATGGCTAATGAAAACAGTGCTTCTAGGTCTTCTGAAGAATCTTCATGTTCTACTTGCAGCAGAAAATATTGTCAGTGAGATTTCAGACTTTCCAGATAGGCATGGCACCCATCAGTTAGCAGACATAGTCCATTCACAGGGTCCACTTATCAACCAATATTCACGAAGACGTTAAATGGCTAATGAAAACAATGCTTCTAGGTCTTCTGAAGAATCTTCATGTTCTACTTGCAGCAGAAAATATTGTCAGTGAGATTTCAGACTTTCCCGATAGGCATGGCACCCATCAGTTAGCAGACATAGTCCATTCACAGGGTCCACTTATCAACCAATATTCACGAAGACGTTAAATGGCTAATGAAAACAATGCTTCTAGGTCTTCTGAAGAATCTTCATGTTCGAATTGCTGAAGAAAATATTGTCAGTGAGGTTTCAGACTTTCCCGATAGGCATGGCACCCATTATTTAGCAGATATAGTCCATTCACAGGGTCCTTTTATCAACCAATATTCACGAAGACGTTCCACAAATATATGTCCAACTGGGGAGTTGCAGAAGACGATGCTGTATCAAGAGTCTCACACAATTCTCAGGACTCTCGATAAGTACTGGTGGGGAGAGAAGTGGATCTTACTCGTTTTAAGTGGATGGTGCCACTGTGCAGCTTTGGACCATCATCTGCCTTTTATCGATCAATATTTATGATGAAATTCCACAAATATGTATCCAACTGGAAAGTTGCAGGAGAAGAGGCTGCATCAAAAAATTCAAACCGTCCTCCGACACTGAATAATTATCCGTCGGAAGCGAAGAGAATCTTGCGCCGTACGAGTGGATGCTCCTGAAGAAGTTCCAAACCAACATCCGTTCTGAATAAGCATTATACTCGAAAAAGTATCACAATAACGGATGACGATATTTCAGTGCTTTTCGATAATATGATTATCTTCACTATTCAAAGAAATTTCATACCCAGTCACCTTTACTGGCTTATCATAGTAGCTTTTGTATGAATTTGTTTTATTTTAAATAATCGTTGACTTAACTGATTCTTTTTTCAGATCCGTAGCAAATATCTGAGTATCTACTAAGTGCAACATTATACTTATTTCTATTCGTTGCATGAAGTACTATTTGCCATTTCAGACTTATTTCTTTTCTGAAATAGGAATCTTGTTTCTTTCACCGTGATAAACCTATTGGAAAAATATCTGCTTGACAATTTTAAGTACTATATTCTTAATTAAAAATTTGGAGTACTTTTTAATATTTTAGTGTAAAATGCTTCTTTCGACTTGTAAAATTTGCATCATCAATTTTTTTTCACTTTTTGGTTTGGAGATAATTCACTTTGGTCTGGGAAACAAAATTATTTTCATTTTTTTACTAATAGAATTTTTCATATGCATCGATGCAACTTTTCGTCGGTTCAAATTTGATTTTGACAAGTGGATTCTTTTTTCCACAAGACGTTCCTCTTCATTGAAAATGCTAACAAGGATTGAGTATTTTTCTCTCTATGCTGTTATATTCTTTGAAGCAAAAGCGTTGCGATAATCGTTTCGAAACTCCATTTCAAGTCAGACAAAAATATTAGATCAATACTTTCAGAACATTACATTTTAATTTTTTACAATACATATTTTGAATAGTGTTTGCCTGTAAAGTATATTTTTTGAAATCTGAAATTTCACATATCACATCTCTTTTTGGTATCTTAGTCAAATGCTAAACATAGACCATCGTTCGGTTTTCGTTCCATTATCGTTTTCTTAAAAACTATTGCATTTGATGGAATTGTTTGTCTTTTGGCTTCTTAATTTTCTTAGAAGATGCTCCTTGACGGCCCAGTTTTGATAAACCATAGCTCTAGTCTTGTTTAATAATGAATTGTGGAAAGAACTATTTATCTTTTGGATTCATAATTTTTCTAGAAGATTCATGGTTGATGATCCATAACTACAGTCCTCTTTAATAATGAATTCTGGATACATTTGTTTATTCTTCGTCGGCTAGTTAATTTTTCTAGAAGAAGATATTAGAGGACTCATGTTTTATATCCAGTCGTGTTTAATAATGAAGTATGGATAGTTATTCAGTTGTTGATATATTATTGTTTTTTAGCAATATTGCATTGGATAGAATTGTTTATTTTTAGGCTTCATGATTTTTCGAGAAGATTCATGGTTGATGATCCATAGCTACAGTCCTCTTTAATAATGAATTCTGAATACATTTGTTTATCCTTCGGCTAGTTAATTTTTCTAGAAGAAGATATTAGAAGACTCATGTTTTATATCCAATCATGTTTGATAATGAAGTATGGATAGTTATTCAGTTGTTAATACATTATTGGTTTTTAGCAATATTGCAATGGATAGAATTGTTTATTTTTAGGCTTCATAATTTTTCGAGATGCTATTAGAGAGTTCATGTTTGCTGATCCATATTTCAAGTCCTGTTAAATAAAGAAATGTCAATATTTTAATAAAAGTTTCATTTCTGATTTAAATGAACTCGGGAAAAATTAAATCAGAAAGTCATCATATTTCCAGAAGCTTCTAGTGATAAATATTCCGAACGCATTTTCAGATTAAGCTTTTCTTGCCCTCTTTCGGGACTCTTTGGTGATCTTAAAATCACGGATCATACCCTTCAGTATTTTGTGCCAATCGCATTTTGGCATCGTCTGCAGTTCGTAAATAGCATTTTGCAAATCATCAACATTATCCATAACTTCCGACATTTCCAACTCAATATCAATAAGCTCACGCTGGAGCTTAATCTTATGCGTCAAGTAATCCGCAACGCAAACTCCAACAAGAATCGCAACTGCACAGATGGTGCGAGTCAAACCGTCACGATTTAAATCCAAAGCAAGCAAAGATAACACCTTTGTAGAAATAATTATCCATGGCGTCAAAAAATAATACAAGAAAGCAGAAAATAATCGCAAACTGTATAAAATAAATCACTTTGCAACCTTCGCAAACACCGTCTTTACTCAAAATGATGAAATATTTCTTTATTGGATACCAAAGTGTTAACAATAAATAATTGAAACAATGTTTTAAAATTATTGACACGATAATGATTATTTTTAACAGAGTGTGAATATGCTTACATTGTTTTAATTATAATACGTGTCCTAACAATAGGAAAATTAAAAACATTGTTTGAAACTGGACTTGGAAATGCTTTTTGTATTATAGTAAAACCCTGGTTAAACCAACTCGGGTTAACTAAAACCCGGGTAATCCGAAATGCCTCCGAAATAGCAAATCCAGAAAAAATGTAATGTAATGCACAGGAATAATTGCGAAGGCGAGGGCGCGCTGGGCCATGGTTAGCAGGGAGGCGGCCGCCCAACCTGTAGATGTAATTTTAATTTTAATAAAGAACATAAGTGTAGCCTATAAAGAGTTTTGAATTTGCTTTTCACTCAAAACATTTCAGAATTCCAGAGTGTAATTAGATGCAAAATAGTAAGAGATGCTCATGGCTTAACCCAGGGGTCTTCAACAGTTGTATACCTACCGCCCACTTTTTTATCTCTGTTAGTAGTAAAATTTTCTAACCGCCCACCGGTTCCACAGTAATGGTGATTTATAAAGTAGGGAAGTAACTTTACTTTATAAAATTTATAAAGCAGAGTTACAGCAACTTAAAGCATATAATAATAATTACTTACCAAGTACTTTATGGTCGGATTTTCGCTAAGTTTGGCAGAATAAATCTTTATAAAACAAGTTACTATAGTTAAATAGTAAGTTGTTACTGCCCAGCATGAAAGCTGGAACTCCCACTAGTGGGCGGTAGAGACCAGGTTGACGACCACTGGCTTAACCGAAAAAATCGTTATCCAAAACGGATCCTCCCCCCCCCCTTTAGTTCGATTAACCGGGGTTGTACTGTAATATGCCCATTTAAATTGAGGCTGTATGAAATGGAAAGCATATTTTTTACTCTCTCGTTTACAAAGAACATGTATTGTAATAGTCAGAAACTTCGAACTTGACACACTGTCAAATCTCCATGTTTTAGAGCTCCCCGAAGACCATTTTCGGAATTATGTTTGTCTGTCTGTGAACACGATAACACAAAACTCCAGACAGGTGCAATTTGACATGTAGTTTTATTACAAGATCTGCATCAAATTCTAGTCCAAATACGTCAACGGATTAACTGTCTGTGGATATGTAAGATGTCTGCGTATGTGAACGCGTTAATCCTTTCCAGTTCACAACATGTTTCGTTTTGAAAATTACCGAATTTATTTCAAAAAAGAGTATTAGACATGCAGTTGATCATAAATATGTAAAGGAAAAAAATTAGCATTTTTTATTTTTTTTTTTTATTTTCAAGAAATTTTTGGTTTCTCAGCGAAAACAATGAACGGTAACGGGATATTTTTCGTCCTTATAAGGTATCATCGGAATGCAATTTAAATTATGTATTTAATCTATAAGTATGTGTGAGTATTCAGGATATCCAACCTTCATAAAATTTAATATTACTTTCGAAGATTCAATTTCAAAAAATATCAATTTGTGCAAGAACCCTCATCATTTTGTTGCTCTTAGAGATCAAAAGCAATTTGGCTTTTGCAATGCCGATACCTTTGTAAATTCTAACGGTATTGAACAGGAATTTTTATATAAGTTGTCCTATATATCTGGCTCTTAAGTTACGAAAGAAAAATTACGCCACGTTTCGCCCATGCGCAGTAAAAAAATGCTCAATGTATGGCTTCACTGCGAAACCAATGAACGCGAAAGGGTTAACTCATAAACGCAATGGGTTATATACATCAAACCTAGTGTGTGGCCTTGACACAAAAATTTTAGGAATAGTATATCAAATTTTGGATTAAATCGGTCAAAAGGAAGAATGTTCTAAATGTATCTGTATCAAAATTCTTTTGAAATTCAGAGTTTCTCGAGATTTTTAAAACTGGACATCCATATATATTGTTACAAAAATCGTCCGGTGGTGTACGTGAATGTAATCTAACTAGCAGAATATAAAAAATAAAGCCTTATTTCATGAAGATTTCAGTAAAACACTAAGAGCAGGTTATAAAACTAAACAGAGCTTGTATAAATTAACAACTCAGACAAATAATAAATCTCAGGCTCAGCACTTTCAATAGCGCTCAGCACATATTAGATCACCAACCTTCACTCTCCGTTTGCGAGCTTGCTTTTTATACTTTTCTCCAACAGGAAATGACGTCATATAGTAATCTCTCGAAGGTTCTGGATATTTCAGCTCCTAATATAGATAGGACCACCATTCATGCATTTTCTAGAAATCTCGTTTTCTCGCCAGAGTCACCAGATTTGTTGTCAAGTCGCCAAAATGGTCGCCAAGGTCGGAGTTCATTGGCTTGGCCCCAAGTAAAATCTCTGTAAAACTCTCTTTCTTGCCATAAGATTATCATGTTAGGGAAACAACTTTACAGCTTCGTAACAATATGATGCCAACGTTGTCCTTGTCTGGTTCATATTTACAACTTGTATGATGGGAAACAAACGAGGAGTATTCAGAATTCGATTAATAAACCAGCAGGGGTGTTTTACTCTCGACCGTCTTGTATATTTGCACAATACAACACGTTTTGTATTTAGTTTTGCCGTGTAGTGAAGAGAATCGAATACGCATTTTGAACAGTACCTCATCCTGTTGAACGATTAAGTCGAAAATTTGATACTAGTCTAAAATTTCGGTGTAAAGGCGAGACACCAAATTTCATTTATCTCTCTTCTTGCGTTTTTGAGTCATCGCGTTCACATACGTACGAAAAGACGACCGTTAAGAGAATGGGCGGTGAGACCGACTCTCATGTGTAGTCCTCAATTCGAGAATTAGTTCTCAAATTTAGTATCCTTTTGGAGTCAAAGTGGCTTTATATATAGAAAACATACGTCTCAAACATATCTTTCTACTAAACCTAATCTAAACGAAAAGACAAACCGACAGACGATCAAGCTTAGGACTGAATTGGTCCAAAATTGGAACAGATCTACGATTCTGGCAATAAAACCATTTGCAAAATTTTATTCATCTATCGCCTTACAGAACGGAGTTATCATGCTCACACGCATTTCGTCCAAAATTTGATGCAGATCTATAATTTTTGTCTAAAGAAGATAGACCAAATTCCATTTATACACCTCGTTTCGTTTTTGAGTTATTGTGATCACCAAAAGAAAGACTTAATTTCGATTTCTTTTTTGGGGGGGCGAGGGATTACTCAGAGAGGTCGAAAACACGAAGATTCATCAAAATTTTGAAGTCGAATTTTTTGACAATAACCTACAGTAAAACATTTTTCGGAAAAGAGAGTCCAAGTTAGCATTGGAGTCGATTTTCGCGGATTTTCCTGATGCAAATCTATAGGAGCGAAGTGAGCTTTTATAACCCAAGAAGTTATTTAGATAAAAAAAATAAAAACTCGGTTCCATTCTTAATAACTTCAATAACGATGGGAGGACATTTCACGCATTTTCATGAAAAAATGGCCCTGCAAATGAGTCGGAAAGTGTCACGTTGCTGAGCGGGGGAAAATATTCTATGTATTAAAACAATACATTTAAAGAATTATTTAGAAAATGCAAAGGATACAGCGCAAATCAGTAACATTCACGATTCCTGTTATTAAAACTAATTAATGTTTCAAAATATGCGTGTAAGAAGTTTGCTAACTAAAAAAAAGAGTTTGTTAAAATAATAATAGGGGAAAGTCGGGTCAGAGGGCGACCTTAAGATTTGTGAATTTTTCCTGACCTCGATATTTGTTGCTGGAGGATTATTGTTTCGGCAAAATCTTCTTCAACTCATTATTTTAAAGTGCTATGTTTTTAAATTTTTATTTTAAATTTGAGACCCCAAAATTTCATTTTAGGAAAAAAAAGTCATTTTCGTCATCTTACCCGACTGTACGGGTAAGATTACGAACGGTGTCGGGTAAGATGAAGAACAGAGATAGCAATTTAATTCAACATCCATATGCTATCAAAAAAACTATTTAAAACTGCTTAGCAGGCTTATTGCATTTAGTCTTATTAACAACGCACGCCCTTCTTCTGCTGTCACAGTTTTCGTTTATCTTCTTTTTCCTCTATATCATTTTTAATGAGGTGCTCATTTTAAACTGGAGTGGCAGTGAGCTGCAGGAAGGGCAAGTGGCAGTCAGGTAACACAACGAGCTCATAAATTAACACAGAAGAGTTCGTCATCTTACCCTCCACCTAATTCGTCATCTTACCCGACTTCGCCTTTTTATTTCAAATAAACATTGAAGGATATCAGATCAGAAGAAAAATTAAAATAATACATAATTGAAAACGTTTTGATTAGCTCTTTACGAATATCACGTGTATAAATAAAAAAATATTTACTCCGTGAACGATATCCCTTAACAAGCAACAACCAAGAGTTGCTTAGAAACATTTCAAAAACACAGTACCGCGTACTGTGAGTCACACTAATAACGAGGTGGAATCTTTTGGTGTGACACTTGTAGCTGGTCGCTATAAGTCTCTGATGATGCAGAATCGGGGCATTCATCTAGGGAAATTTTCGAGAAAAATCCAATTCGTCATCTCACACTCTTCGTCGTCTTACCCGACTTTCCCCTTCGTGGTAGTTGGACTTCTTTTTACATCTTCAAATAAGCAATTTTGGAAAACCTTGTCGAAAAGAAATTATTTAAAATCAATCTCTTTTAACCGAGTTTTCGATTAACCATGGTGACTACGGTCCCATTCACAGTTGATATTCGCGATTTTACTGAATCTTCTTCTTTTATACTTCCTCTAAGAAATGATAAAAAAATGTCTCAGGTACACCTTCAGAAATTTACTTCTGATAAGAAAATTAAAAGAAAACGTGAATTATGTTTATATTTCCGGTGGTTGCACATAATTGTACACCACTTACGAAAGCTGTAAATGCCTCCCGCATTACTTGTAATCTTTCAAGTGCAATCCGAAAATGAGCAACACAAATCTCCCCCAAACGCGCATTCTTTTTCAATTACTCAAATTTCTTGAAATTTTGTATCAGTTTTAAAATCTTCACCCCTTATCAGCACGTGCAATCCCGCATGTTTCAGAGTATCCTCACAGTTATCTCTTTGGAGGCAACATCCAGTCATTAAAAATTGCTCGATTCAAGAACTTCTCCTGGGCACTATATTTCATGCTCAATTGTGTGTTTGTTTTGCGTTCCGCTCTATCAGGAATTCTTATTTATCAGGTGCGCAAATCACCATCTCGAGAAAAATGAGATAAAAAGTTATTATTTTGTTGCCATGTTTGGCGATGCAAATAAGAAAATCGTTTGGCCTTTATTTCTTCCTTCCGCTCTGCTTTACTGATCTATGATGGCATTTTGCGGGCACCGGAAAGAGATCTCTTAAAATTTTCTTTCCGTGGCCCCTTTCAAGGTCGTACCTGGGTGATCTGTCGGAACTGATCCCTCCCTGGAAAACAGGATTACCAACAGACGTCATCGGTTTCAGCAGGTTGCATTGGAATGAATATATGTAAATCAAATTATCGAGTTGAGCGATAACGAAGTGAAATTCCTAATGGGTAATGTCGGGTGAGGTGAGAAATTTTCCTGGAAGCTTAAGTTTTCTGTGAACTTTTTTAAAAAACATGAAATTACTCATAACACATTGCAAGCCGGAGTTGCCGGCAAAATTTAGTTTCATAGAAGAATATAACAAATATACAGCGCAAGCGAAGGTTTTGCCCTGATTTAAAAAAAATTATTGTGCGAAAACTGTTATAATTAGGCATATCTTTGTTTCGATACATTGTAAGTAGTGTTATAAAGTTTTTTATAAGATCTCGTGCTTCATTAGAGTTCAATGTGTGCCCCCTTGGTAGCTCGGAAAATATCAAAGCGGTATTCTAGTTCTCGCCACGTGTTCTGTAACAGTACGCACAGCATCTTTTATCCTAGCCTCCAGTTCTTCAACTTCAGCAAAGACTCTATCCTGGATATAGCCCCAAAAGGAATAAGGAGGAATCAAGCGATTTCTTTTATTCCTCCACTAATATTTAATTCCACGCACCACAATTATATCCCCAAGTATTAACGTATTAACATTTAAATAGTTTTTTGTGCAAAAGAACAAAACTATCTATTGGCGCCAGAGGGGGGATCGGGGGCCAGGACCCTCCCGTCGGGGAAATTTTTGTACGAGGTATTCAACTGTAGTTGATAAATAATAACCTGGAGAAAATTTGAGACCAGTTTCATTACACTCGTCGCCCAGTACAACAGGTCGTGCCCCCCTATCAGGCAAATCTAGTGCCTGTTCCTGTTTCCATTGCACCAAAAACTATTAAAAGTGAACTATATAATGATATCAAAATTACGTTATTATATTCAACGGTTATTTTATAATAAATTTTTAGAATCCGGGCATGACTTTTTGCTCACCCTGTATACCGAAAACGAGTTACCGCTGACCAGACAAATCAAGCCTAAAACGTAACATGCTTCGATGCTTCAGACTAGAGGTTCGAAACTTAATGATTTTTTTTTACCATTAATAAAATATTTGGCAAATCCACTCAGCGAAGGAAAAGGAGAGAGGTTACAGCCATGACGATTTCGACATCTCCCGGAAAAAAATCCGACAGAGGAAACTCTTTTTCCGTTCGTTAGAAAAATAAATGAACAAAATCTGTTGCAAAATTTCCGCACTGATGTTTTTAGAAAAAAACTAAATTTTCTTAGTTTCAAGTTTCCTTCCCTCTGCAAATATTTAGAATTATGGGCTGGGTTAGCTCAATTTATAAAAAAAAAGTCGGTGGAGAGTAAGAGATTCAATCTATTAAAAATTAGAATCAAAGTGAAGTTCATTATAAATCAGAGTTTAAGTGTCGATAAGCTTATTTTTATCGCTTTGATACAGGTTTTCCTTCATCAAGTCAATAAGATAAAAATAACCAAGGGGCGTATTATCCTTCTCGACTGTCTCCTATATTTCCACAATATGATGAGTTTTGTGTTTCGCTTCGGCGTACATCAAAAAGAATCGAATCTGAATTTTGGACCTTTTCCCGGCGAGTATTGGGTTCAACGTTGGAAATATATCTCCAATATTGGTGCCAAGACCCTGAAGCGGCCAGATATAACTTTATCAACCGCGCAAGGCAATGATATGGTGCCCCCCCCCCAAAAAAAAAGTATTTTTTTAAATCCTATAATGTCAGTATTCTAAATTTCAAACAAACTTTTACTCAGAAATATGCATATTATACCTGCAAATATGACTTTATAGGCCTTGATGGCGAACCACCCTTTTATTTACTTTAAATGTTTTTATAAACTACCACTTCTGAATACTGAAGTTGTTTTCCTAAATTTGAATTTTTGTAGCATGAACTGCATGCGCATTTCCGCTATTCTCAACTTCTAGCCACCATTTGTGACATTATGTTCCATTTCAAATTTTGTTCCTCGTGATGTCTTCTGAGGAAAAGCAAAAGAGTGAACACCGTGTTTATGCAAATGCCTATCTCAGGCTTTTTACATGTTCTTAGTTTTGTTATTTCCCATATAACCAGCTCCCGAAAATTTATAAATCTTTGAACTGTTGTTAAATAGAGTTCCAGACACAAAATTTCATCCGTCTAGTTTGCTGCGTTTCTGAGTTATTTTGTTCAAAGATAGACATACATAATTCCACGAATGGAATTTTCCGATTCACAGAAGTTTAAAACGTGGTGGTTCTTCAATATATCGAAGTAGCGGTGGCCTATTGGTAAGGTCCGAGCTGCTGAAGGATTCCAGGTTCGAACTGAAGATCCGCCGTGTATTTGGGTATGTCTAGTGGTCCAAACTCCTCTCCTTGATGTGGAGCGGAAGCTTGGAAAAGGGTAGTGCCAGCTCAGATTCATCCTCGTCGTCTGACCACGGTTCACTATTACGAGGTTCGTCCCAAAACAGGCTCGTGTTGCTTCTAAACTACTATAGCTGAACTAAGCCCCTCAAAATATTGACACCAATTTTTTTTTTTTTTTTTTTTTTTGAAGATTACAATACTTTCTCTTTAACGTGCAAGTCAAACCGTATCCAATATCTTACTGGAATTCGAGTAATATGTAAACAGCTTCACTGCCACACATGAAAATTCAGCGGTTATCGTTCTAAAAATGCATTTTATTTATCTTTGTAAATATTTTATAAGGAGCGTAATGGTTATTTTCTTCTGCTTCTAAACTGCATGATCCTCAATATTGATATTAGCTAAGCATGCGTTGTAGCTTGGAAGAAAAAAAGATCATCTAACTTGTCACAAGAGAAAAAAAAGAAACCGTGCTTGAGTAATCGAACGTTCTAGAAACTGGTGTTACCGCACGCCACAAGAATCGAATAGTTTGCTTTACTGACAACCTTAGGCGATATATCATTTTTTTCTCTTAAATATCTTTGATAGTGAATGATGTTTGTTCTGTACCATCTAAAAGCAGCATAAATCTTCCGAAAATTGTTTTTAAGAGTCCTTAAAGGAATATAATTGTTATAGCGCCTCTGACTAGGCGGGAGATGTGTTTCACCAGCTGTAAGGCGCAAAATGTCTGTCTAGCGACTTTTTTCGAAGAACAATCACGTAACGGTTGCCGCGATGGCTACCGCGCATGCTCCGGAACGCTATAACCCATGATGACACATTTTGTATTCCTTAAACAGACATTAGTTGTAAAATATTGCCTCGGTATTATATTTACAAAGAATAGATGGCGCGTTCATATCTTGAAGGGAGAAGAATTCCGGATCTTTTAAAGAGTTATTTAGTAGAACTGGGCTTCTTAAAAAGATAAGAGGTAGATATGTCAAGTGATAGTATCCTCAAGTGTGCTTTGGGTCCTTTGTTATAAATAATTTAGAGGATTTTTTCTGGAAATATACTATAAAATATCCAATTTCAAGAATGGATTAATCGTTTAGCGCGAAAAAAGTTGTTTAAAATAACGTAAATACTTACTGATAACAATAACAAATGCGTTTACCTATTTATTATCTTATCTATAAATGGATATTTTCCAAGATTTTGAAAGTGAATTTTCAATGGTTTTTTTAAAATGCTTCGAAGATAAGATAATACGGAGTCGTTTTTAAATTTCTCATAAAACGTTTTAAAAGCTCCTAACCCCCCTGGCGAATAAGATGCTTTTTCCGTGAATAATCTTACTTTTCATCTTTCAAATTCAAAAAAATATTTCACAGCTTTGATGATAACATCGTACTTTAAGTTTATTTTTGCGAAATGCTTTAGTTTTGCAATTCAATTTTCACTTATTTGTTCTATTCTCTAGGAAATGTGCTAATGAAGTAATAAAAAAGCAGGTCTTTCAACTTTCTGATTTTGCGAAATCTTGTGATCATTGTGGTATCTTAATTCAAGACGAGTTCTTTTACATAACAGTAAATTCTGTTTGTATCACAGATTGTATGAAAGATTGCTCGTTTTTCACATACGAACTGCAAGCAAATATATAATTTTTAACGGGCGCCTATCTGCAACTCTAATTTCAAAACAAATTTAATTTTAAACAGAAATGGAAAGCTTTATTTTTACTAAACAGTCATTTTCATAGCGATAGAACAATTATAGACATAA
>BGPR01017877.1:0-10143 GCA_013235015.1 Araneus ventricosus | reverse complement strand
ACGAAATTTGGTACAAATATACTTTGGAGGGTGGGAATGTGCACCTAGGAGCCCATTTTTGAAATAAATTTTAATTAATTAAAAAATAAGCGAAATTTTTGCGTTTTTCCTTAATAACTTCCGAACATATTAAAGCACAAAAAATTATTTTTACACCATCTGAAAATTTACAGAACTATCTTTCAATTGATATCAATTAAGTTGTCGTACGATTTTTCGCTAATTTTAATAAATTAAAAAATATATTTTTTTTAGCATAATTCACAACAATACTTTTCATTGTTGCAACTCATTTCAAACTGTTCTCATTGTTTAAACAAATATTTAATTGCGTGTTTCTCTTTCATTGTTGAAATCTAAGAAAATATCTAACTGGAATTTACTTTTTTTTTTATTTGATCAATTTTTCTGTCAAATCTGTAAAGGAAGTCATCAAGATAGTAAGTATATAATGAAATAATCCAGTAAACTGAAAGATTATCGTTGCTATGTTTTAATTCTTTTCATCAGCGCGTTTTTGAGTCAATAAGCATGCTGCTGGACGTAAAATGTGACGCGCTAATTTAATGTTGAAAACAAATGCATATTTCACGTTAATGTAGAAAAGGAACAGAACAAGTGCAAGACTGCGAAAAGAATGCGGGTTAAATGTCAGTAGAAATTTGAAGTTTAAAACTACTTTGTTAAGGGAACCATGAATATAAAATTATGCATAAGAGATTCAGATGAAATTTTAGTTCCGCCGATCAATCAAGCTGGTCGCCGAAGGCTGCTAGTATACATAAAAAGCAGAAACGCAGTGAAAAAAATGAAAGTCCTTTATATTTATAAACATTACATAGGATTGAAAAGATCGAAAGGCAGCCAGTAGTTTTGTAATGAGACAGCCAATAAAACTTGTTAATAAAACAGCCAATCAGCTTTTTTTAAAAATATGACGTGATAGTTCAGAAACTGAGTGATGTAATGTACGAATTCTCTACTCTAACACAGGCAAAGGGAAGACGTCCGAATATATTATTCGCTTTCTTGCTGTACTACGAAGCATAAAATTTGCCTTATAGTTAGGGTTGCCATAATTGTCAAACACTGATACGGGACGTTTAAGTTCTAAATAAATAAAACATGAAAAAAGTGGGTAGGTAATGGTTTAATTTATTCTGATAAAAAATCAGTAAAGTTTAAGCAATCTAATAAATTAATAGGTAGAATAATAAAAAAGATGCACAGCTAATCCTTTATAGACCAGTCTTATTTTGACTTCCTTTACTTTACCCAGTATTAAGTTGATTTTACTTTCTTTATTATATCATTTTTTCTCATAATTTTAAAATTGGGCGCCAGCCAATTTAAAATTATAACGACAAATCAAAATTTCTTCAGTTGCCTCCACTGACAACCTATTTCTTTTGTCCGACCACTGAGTTGACGTTAGGGAAAATATTCCCTCCACATTTGCATTGTGGGCTGGAATGGCAAATACGCATTCGTAGAGCTTTATTAGACATGACTTCTGATGAATATCCCACGTATTTGCAAAAAAAAACTTCAGCCCTTTCTCTACCATGATCAATTCCATAATGCAGTTTTGGTTGGTATTATTTTTCTCTAAAAATTCTTTTAGATATACAAACTGGTTGAATAGAATCTCAGTGTTGCCATTATCGATGTTTCTTACTTGTAAATACCCAACAGTACTTCTATTTCTTCCAGTACCAGAAAAAGTGACAAATAGTAATACGGGACTGAGTAGTGAAATACGGTGACAGTTCCGTGTATACAGGACGTATGGCAACCCTACTTATAGTAGAAGGATACGAAAAAGTCGAGGGGAGAACACTCCCGCTGGCTTATTGTACCGTATGACTAGAGAAGAGATAATGCCCGTTACAGGACACGGGCCTTTCCCTTCATACCTTCAGTCTTTGAACACATGGCAACTACTCGTGCGGAGAAAAAGGAGATCCAATGCACTATGCCACAAAATGTCGGTTTACCCTCTCCTGGCATTTCTAAACTCCTACAGTGTCACTTAAATTACAGTGGTTGAAAAACATTCCCACTAACAACTTATCAAGAACCCGACTTCGACTCCTAATGCGTTTCATCTGTGATGAGAACAATCTCATTGTAGAGGATAATAATTGAGCACTCATCCATCCAGACTGACACACACTTCCGGCTACTTATGACTTTTTTTCCCTTTACGTATTTTTTTTCTATTTTGCATTGTTTTCTATGTTGTTCTGTCCAGTGTATGTTTCTTTTTCACTTTTATTTGGTTTTGTACCTGTTACTTGTTTTTGTCCTCTCTTATAAAATAAAATTCACCTCCATCCATCCAAACCGGAAAGGAGCCAAATGGCTCTAAACACGGGGATGCAGGTGGTGTAATGTAATGTACCGTATGACACGGCAGTTAAGAACCAAACAACCGTGTTGTTCACGACTGCACGGTGAAACCGAAACCCTTTATCAAATGCAAATCACAAAGCAAAGATCCGATCGATTTAATTAATAGTGTCTTTCCCATCTGCTTCATTGGGGATAATCACGGATTAGTCCCATTCTCGCTCGTTTGGCGACTCTTTTACCTTATCTTACTTCTGGAGAGAAGGAGGGAAATTGGAACATCGGATGTCGGGTGTATCTTTTAGTCAGCCCGAGAGGAGGGTGGTGCGGAGATGGTGCGCCAGATAAACCCCATCACTCATCTCCGCCAAAAGATAATAATAGTAAAAAAAATCCTCCAGAAGAGGTGGCTGTTTTCTGCAGAGATGCTGCTGACTGATAAGAAAATCGTCCTCTACCCCTTTTGCGATATCAGGCAAAAAGTCGAGAGCTTTCGGCTGAGATTAAGATGGGAGATGTTGTCGGGATGGCTCAAATCTGGATTATAGAATTCGTTGAAATGTTAGAGGAACCCCCCTCCTCCCCCGTCTTAGTTCAGGTAAAACGTTGAAATTGCGTCTCATTTATTCCATTCAGTTTGATAGGCGACGCTGTTAAAGCGTCGTATATAAATAGCGATTAAAAGCAGCCCGCGATTTTATGCAGAAAAAGTAAATTACCTGAGAATTTAGGAGGAGCTGAGAAGTCATGTATCATTGTTCTTTTAAGCGAATATCTGCCATGATATGGTGGATGGGGGGAATTAATGTTATTTATAATCTATATACATAAAGTAGAAAATACATGTATCTATCACTTCGTCTGTCATAAGAACTCCTCTGAAACTGTGAACAGTAACGACATGAAATTTGCATATTCCATTGAAGGGGCCATTTCTAGGTCAACTGTGTTATTTTTAACTTTCAGAATTATTATTTCTTAGGAAGAAGAACGTTTTAGTGTGGTGAATGTATAATGAATGATAAGATCATAAAAATATATATTTGTTTACATTCAGCATACCAACACTAAATTATACAATACAATGAGACGATAATCACTGGATCGTTGTTCAATAAGAATGTTCTTATTGCATTCGACAGAAATGGAATTCTGGGATGACAAAAGAAATGTCAGAACACATTCTTACTATCCAATGAAACACAGTCAGACTGTTCTTACAATCAATAAGATACAAGGAACTAGAATAGCTGATATTCTGATACATTACACTACAACGTTATGGGTTTTATCCAGCATTGCCAGGGAGACCAATGTGTACGATTTAGCAACGAACTATTCACTGCGTTGCATTGGCTGTTGGAAGTTTTCCTGGTTACCCTCCAAGCGAATCACATTTTTAATAGCATGTCCTGCGGTCCCCAAGCACAGCTTCGAGAGGCCTAAGGGGTCTATTCTGGTACCCCCGGTTGGGTTGGGAGTTGGGTTGGGTTCCGCACGTTAACAACGGAACCCAACCGGGGGTACCAGAATAGACCCCTAAATGTCCCGTTTTCAGAAAGAGAGGTTTAAGAAGAGGCTAAAAATCTTACGGTAATGCCTAATAGCCCGGCGATGACGGAGCATGCGCTATACTTGTCACACATACGTAAGTTGGTCAGAAGCCTGCTATTTCGCACTTAGTTCTAACTTCATTACACCGCATGAAGTGACAGAATGAAACACTGGGAATATTTTAGACGAATGCCGTTGGGTGGAACTGTTCAAACATTTTCACGCCAATAATTTAAATCATACGAACTTTCGTGTAATTATTGAATATATTCTATGCCTACCCGGCACTATTGCACCCATGGAAAGGGTCTTTTTTCTTACGAATAAGTTGTGGACGATCTAAAAAGCACAGTTGCAAGTCGCAATTTATAAAACAACGTTAATTACCAAACTTAATTTTTAGATATACTGCCCAAAATTTCATTCTTTTTTTTAAATCCACACCAAATGAACTGAAGCTAAAATGAGTTCTTCAGAGAAATGCAAGATCACATGAATTATCTATTTTCATGTGTTTATTCCTGATCTTTTCATCAATAAATAAAAAAAGAAGTATGTGTTTTCTTGAATTTACATAATATTAAATTAAAATTAAAAAAAGTGTCCTGTTTTGAGGGGGAAAATAAATGGTCACTTTATACAGACCCAAACCTCAGGTCGCTTATTGGGGAGGGGAACCATTTTTCTTCAGTGAGCAATAAGTGGTTATCTATTCAGTCCATCTGTGCTTCACACACACCATAGCCGCGGCGGTCAGGTTTTTTATGCTTCGGAGCCGGAAGATTCCAGGTTCGAAAGTCGATTCTGGATTGATTCAAAGATTGGTCGTTTATGTGGGCCTGATTCTCATAAAATCTTAAATTGGATATTCAGGAGAGCTCCACTCTACGCAAATGGCGTGTTGGCACTTCACACCATTCCATTTTTCAGCCTATCCAGTTATGTTGGTCAATCCCGAACCTCTCCGCGTAGCTTAAACTGCAAAACCGCCCTCAACGGCTCACTCCGATCCCCTACTTGCACCTATTTTACCCCCGCCTTCAAAACACGAACCCGCGCCTGCTCGTATTTCCTCTAGTGCGAGAGTGCTTCACTCCACCCTCCCCCACGTATCTACACCGGTCGCATTTCAGCAGTTATGGCCTGGCAGTCCGAATGGATTTCAAGAGAAGTTAGATTTCCAAACTTTCGACCACACCACGCCAGTTCTTATCGCATTGATTCTCGCGTTAACGTCCATTTAGCGCAACCGAATTTGCGTGGAGTGGATCGCTCGCCAATATCCAGCTTTACGTCTATGGCAGTGGTTCCCAACCTTTTTTCCTTTGCGTACACCTTGAGTAGTCTTTTTATTTTCGCGTACCCTCTACTGCCATATCTACCATTTCCCTCCAGCCATTCGTCTGCACAAAAAAGTTTCTATCAATAATGTTAAGGGGTTAGGTCAGCTTAAGAGTCAAATGACTCGAATTAATAACATTTGCAGGATTTATTTTTGATTTTACATTTTATTCCACACGAATTTACTCTTCACACGAGCTTCGGGAAACAAAATTTTGCAAATTTGCTAATCCCTTATGTTTTCTCGTGTCCGCCACTACCGGACTTTGAATTCCGAGTACCCCCAACTGGTCCTTCGCGTATCCCCAGGGGTACGCGTATCATAGGTTGGGAACCTCTGGTCTAGGGTCAAATGCTGGAGTGTCGCGGAATTTTGGGGGACGGCTTCACACTTTCCATATGACTATTGTTCAAAATTACAAGGTCAATTCCAAAATAGATCTCGCTTTGCTTCAAAAGCAACTCAAACCTAACCATATACTGTTTATCAAGTAGTTAAATTCCGTACGTTTGCTCAATAGCTAGATTCCACCACATGTTGCTCAAAAGATACCAATTACCTTGAGGGGTGCGCCCCTTTAGGGATTTGAATACCAAACTCTGTCCCTCATATACAAAGGGAAAAATTCCTCTACCATAGCATTCGAAACATCCATAAAGAAAAGGTCGACACTGTTCCATAATTTTAAGAAAGAAAAAGAAACTTATCTAAATCCAACGAATTTCCTCTTAATGAGAGATCAATCCCAACGAATTAACTTAAGGAAAACTCCCCACACACTTTTTCACATTCAATTCCCCATGCAAATTAGTCACCGAGAGCTATTTTGGACTTTGTTTGACACAAAGACCAATCCAACCTAAAAATGAGTGCTTTGAGCCGCATCTCACATCTATCTTTTGAACACAACTTCCTATTCTGTCCCGCTACAAGGAGGCGTTACGCTGAAAACCTCCGTTTGAATACCACTAATTATGCCGCGCGAAGTTGTCTTTTTCAAAAGACGGAGAGACAATTCCGCTGTCCCTGTAGATTGACAAAGCCGCGAAACCGGTTGAGGCGACGATCATTTGCATGTCTCCTCTCCTCAATTCAGATGGTTCCCCTCATTAAATCCTCTTCAGAGCTTCTTTTCATTAAAATAGACGGAATTCTAACTCGTGGTTTAAAAGGAACTTACGGTGAAATGACGATCATTAAGCCGGCAGGAAGTTCCTACTTTATCCCTAGGACGTCTTCTCGGCATGAAGTTGCGCAACTTGATTGTTTAGAAATGGTTAGGGTGAATGATTGAAGATTTGACTGATACGAGATAAGAGGAAAAAGCATCTAACCAACGGAAGCGTTCTTCCTTCAGGTTTCTCATACAATATGGTGAGCTTTGATTTAGTTTAGTTATATTAACGTCTCGTTTTGATGAAGCAAGGTCTATTTTGGGACAGACCTCGTAATTTTAAACCGCGGTCAGATGACGAGGACAGCATCTGAGCTGGCACTCTCCTCTCCAAATTTCGACACCACACCAGTGGGAGGATGTTTGACCGACGGCGTCAGATTTAACTTACACCATGGCAGCAGACGCGGCGGACCTTCATTGGAATTCGGAACCCTCCAATTCCGAGACTTTACCACTAGGCCACCGAGGCCCTCGGTGAATAATTGAAGATTTGCTTGATATGAGATAAGAGAGGAAGGTATCTAACCAATGGGAGCGTAGCCTCCTCGAGTTGGTTGTATACTTTACACAATATGGCACGCTTTCAGTTAAACTTCGTACTATAGTTAAGAGAATGTACTTTTTCCCTTGAACCGATTGCGTTTGGTCATAAAACAATATGTTAAATATTATACATCTAGCTTGTTACTTTTTTAAGTCATCGCGTTCACCTGCACATGAATAGACAGACTGGCAGACAGCCAACTCGTTGGTGGATTGGTCCAAACTTTGATGCATATCTACAATTCTGGTGATAAAACCATACACTAAAATTCACTCATCTAGCTTGCGCTTTTGACTAATCGTCTTCACATGCACACGAACGGAGAGGCAGACACATTGCCTTTCAACGGATTTCGTTCAAAATTTGACACATATCTACAATTTTGGTGTAAAGGCCAAATACCAAATTTCATTTGTTTAGTTCGTTCGCTTTTTGAGTTATCACGTTCACAGACAGAGCGGTCACTTCAGAACGGCTGGAGCGATTTTGATGAAACTTGATACGCACTTTTCGCATTAGTCGACTAAAAGTCCTGTAGAGTTAAATCAATCTCAATCAATCTCTTTTTTGGACAATCTGAGGTGAGCTGTTAATATAAATAAAACAATTAACGGACTGATTAACATGATATTTGGTTGAATATTATAAACGTGATATTTGGTTGAATTTTATTTAATTTAGTTATATTAACTTCCCGTTTAGAAGCAACACGAGGGTCATTTTGGGGCGGACCTCGTAATTTTGAACCGCGATCAGATAACGAGGACGACACCTGAGCTTTCAAACCCCCTCTCCAAGCTCTCGCACCGCACCAGCTGGAGGGGTTTGGGCACTACGTATGATTTAACGTGCAACAGCCAACGTACGGCGGATCTTCAGTGGAATCGGGCTTCGAGCCTGGGGCCCTCCGGCCCCGACGCTGAGACCTTACCATTAGGCCACCGCGGCCGAAATTTGGTCACATGTTTCATCCATGCGATTTTGATACAACGCGAAGCCCATGTGGTCTCAGTGGTCGACTTAAAAAAATAATGTTAAGAAGTAGGGTTAATTTGTTAATTACTGTTTAGCAACGGATTCTGAAACTAGCACTTTTGGATGATTTTACACCGGAAAGGGGTGTCAGGCAATGAGTCATACGAGCGCATTTCCGGAGTTCTTTGTTAGATCAAGCTCAGTAAAATGTAAACATCTCCCCTTCCATTCTTCACTTTTCCCCTATTTTGATGAAAACAACTCTGCCAGGCGCATGCGCAAAAGCGCGGAGGGTTGCTAAATAATATTTTATTAAAATTTGAACAATATTCCATCAATAAAATAATACTAATAAAACACTGTTCAGTTTCCTGTTCCCCACAAGGTTTTGATAAGGAAAAAGACCGGGCTACACTGGGTACACTTCTAGCACGTACTAAATACAAAACATTATTAGAGGAAATAGGGGAATTCGTCTTAGAAACTGGAAAAGTTATGTGGAAATAAACTGCAAGACGACCGTTCCGAGAAATTCCAAAACCGCCAAAAACTTCGGGCTGGCCACAGATACACTATATGATCAAAAGTATCCGGACACTTTCGAATTCACATTTTTTCGAATTTCTCCAGACAGGCTGGAAGAACTGCACTTGAACTTCGACTCTATAATTAATAGGTATGAATTCGCATTTGACAGTGAAGATTCGGCATTTAGGGGACCGACCAGAAATTGACGAAGACGAAAAGGGATTTCGACACACGCCGTATCACAGAGAGCTAACAATTAATTGCAGCTTCGAGCAATGGTTATGTTTAATATGCACATTACTTACATGCATTTTCGTAAAAATAGGACGAATATTCGAGAAGATATAAAGGTTTTTTTTTTTTTTTAAATCACAAAATCGAAACTCGCACAATAGTTTACAATATGTTAGAGAAGCATTGTATTAAAATTTGAATTAAATACGTTGAATATTAGAGGAAACATGAGTATTTGTAGTAAATAATTTTTTACTGCGCATGTGCGAGACGCAGTATAAATTTTCTTTCATAACTTCAAAGCCAAATTTATAGGGTAACTTATTTAAAAATTCCAGTTAAATATTGTTAAGACTCAGAAAGACATCGGCACTGTAGTGAGCAGAATTTCTGCTTCTCTCTAAAAGAAATAAAATGACGAGAGTTTTTTCACAAATTGATATTTTTTAAACTTGAATTTTCGAATAATTTTATGGAATTTAAAAGATTGACTGTGCCGAATACCCAGGCAAATTTATAAATAAAAAGATAAGTTAAGTTGCAGTTCGACAATGACTATCCGAAAATTCATGTTTAAAAAATATCAATTTGTGGAAAACCTTCATCATCTTGTTTCTCTTAGAGAGAAGCAGAAGTTATGCTCACTGCAATGCCGATATCGTTATAAATCGTAAAAGTATTCAACTGGAATTTTGATATAAGTTGCGCTATATATCTGGCTTTGAAGTTATGAAAAAAAAAATTGAGTTACGTCTCGCACATGCGCAATAAACAATTATTTACTACAAATACTCATATTTCCTCTAATATATATAATTATAATATTATAACAGAATCGATATATGGACATTAGATTGATTCTATTACAATGTTATAGTAGATATCGACATTATAACAGAATCGATATATCGACATTATATCGATTCTGTTATATTGGCGATATTTTATTATTCTAGTTTGATTAGTTTTTTAATGAAATTTCATATTCATTTTAGTATATTATTACGCTGATGATTTCAAGCAATATTAACCCTCTCACTTAGGCGTGGTCGCAGTAACCTAATAGTAAGGTCTCGGCTTCGACGCCGGGGGTTTCCGGCTTCGATACCCCATACCACTGAAAATTCATCGTATATGGGAACCTGTTTTACTTGAATAAATACGTAGTGGCAAGCGTCCTCTCGCTGGTGTTAAGCAGAAGTTTGAAGAGGGGTGCCAGCTCAAATGTCTTCCTCGTCATCTGATGGCGGTTCAAAATTAGGAGGTCCGTCCCAAAGTAGCCCTCGTGTTGCTTCAAAATGGGACGTTAATATAACTGAACTAAACGAGAGGGATGACACACATTGAGCAAGAAGAGCTCATCTTAAATACCCAAACGCAATTACGTTAATAACGTTAACGTAACGTTAATATAACTAAACTAAACCAGAGGGATGA
>BGPR01017876.1:19898-31771 GCA_013235015.1 Araneus ventricosus | reverse complement strand
TTTTTTTTAAACATTTTCTGTTCAATACAGGGACTCCTCGATTCATGACAATGTTTCTTTCTGACTGACAAGGCGTAAATTGGATACATATTTTTCGTCACTATTTTCATTCAAACTTATGTCAGTCCGTATCTTTCATTCAAATTTTTCTATAAAGCAGAGAAATTCTATTTGTTAGCGAGATATTTGTTTTGGCGATATTTGGCGGATAGTTGGCGGTTGCTTATTGTGGCCGCTGTAACAAGAAAGCACCAGGTATTATTATGCAATGCTTAACTGAATATCTTTTATTGCATTTGTTATTGGCGCCATGTTGCAATTTATTTTTATCTTAAGTCTTACAACTTATTTTTATCTCAAGTGTGTATTTTCGTTTTTAAACGTTTAAACTCCTGGTGTGTTTTTAAAGGATTCGGCGCTGTGTTTTGACTTTTTAACCCTTGCCTTTTGGAAATTGACTTTTATTTTTTTTAAAAAAGAATACATCTTTTAGAATCATGTTGTGTTTTAATGTTTTTCTGATTATGTGTTTTCGTTTCTAATTATATGTGCGTTTGCAAAATTTTTATGATTTTGTGTATTCTCTGTATTCAACTTTTTTATTTTCTAGTGCCTTTTTTTTATTTACTAGTTGTGGCTTTTGTTCTTTGTGTTTGTTGTTTATAGCACTCTGTAAATGGAGTTTTCTTTGTAGTGTGCTTTCTTTAAATAAATGAATAAATATTGCTTTTTTTTTCTCTTTTTCCTGGCATAAATGTATTTGCTTGCTATTGTTCGGTGAGCTAAATTCGTACGGTTAAACGTTATGCCAGATAGCGTACTGTTCAATAAAATAGCAATCAAAGTGCAAAAAGTGAACAAATCGAATGATATTTCGACTTGTTGTGCATTAAAACACATTGAAACGTATTTTTTGAAATTCAATTCGCCAAAAGGATTCAAAAGCATAGTATTATGAATTAAATAAGTTTAGATGACAAACTTCGAAATAATTTTAAAGATCAGAAAAATTCGCATGTCCTCCAAAAATGGGAATAAAAATATTGGATATAGAAAACTGGGAGCGATATAAAGCATAGAGAACAAAAAAAAATTTTAAAAATTATTTTATAATTATGAAATATTTTTCATATCAGAATATCCTATATTTCGCAGAGATTTTTATCTTGGCAGCATGTTTTTCTTTTGCAAAAACCTAAAACCTCATCGATTTACTTTAGCCAATTGCATTTACCTGCGCATACATCATATTTTAGAACAGATTGGGAATTATTTTTTTAAAACATATTATAATTTCAATTCTGAATTGTAGGGAGATATTCACATAACAGATCCCTAGATTGATATCTGCCTAGAATGAGACCTAGTATTCCTTAATTTTATGTCCTCATTCTTAAAATACTATAGGAGCTTGCTGCATGGTACAAAATTTTTTATCATTCTTTATGCATATCATTTATCAACAGTTGTATCTATGATTCTTTAGAGTGAGCATAGAGCACTGATCTGAAATTTATAAACTCCAAGAATCCAAGATTCGTAAAGGAAATTATTCCAATCTAGAAATAATAAGGAAAAAAAATAGTACGCTTGTTCTTTCAGTGTTAAACGTGTGTTATGTAAAAATAATACACAGCATAATTGAAAATGTTCTATCTCATGTTATATTGCTAGCCAAATGATATCTGTCTGAAGCCTTACACCAATTGCTTTTGACATTTAGAAAATTGAATATTTGAAATTTTAAAAAATTAACGCTCAGATTCAAAACATAATCTTTCCTAATAATTTCAATCCAATAACGCATTACATCTTCAAGTTCAGTGTTAAAATAATAAATTATTTTAAATAAATTTAAAAATAATCAACACTTAAACGACACAATTTTACTTATTAACCTAAAAATCAGGTTTATCTATATGGTTACCAAAAATTTTTCAGTCAAACCGATATATAAAAGAGAATAACAAATATGTTATCGCATATCTACGCATGGAGAAACAAATAATGGGAATAATTCCATCATTTTCTCGTGCATGTCTAGGAAAAATATCCACTATCAAAATATTTATAGGAAAGGCGGCGAAGAGCAGGGTGAAATAGGAGAGGAAAATATCGTTAAGATGCGATTCTGAAAGCAAAAAAAGATAGATATCAAGCCATCCATTTTTTGTCAGGAAAAGGAAAGATAGATACAAGGTGCGATGACACCTGCAATTCCCTCGATGTGACGCATATCTCTTGATTCATGCTTGCATTTGTGCTGAGGGTGTGGCTGTTGGCTAGACGACACAAAGTTACGTCACCTTGCCTGACAAATATATTGTATTGGGGTTTTTTTGCATTTTGCTCCAACAAACTGTGTATTCCCAGTCTTGACACATTGTAACGTCAGTATTAAAACAAATAACAGACGGTGGAGTCAAAGATTAAGGCTTTCATTAATGCATATTTTTTTATGCAAGATTTTTTAAAAAACATGGAAGGTCCCATATAACTCTATTGTCAAAACAATTTCACTAAAACTGCAATAATTTAACAGTAAAGGATCGTGAATTGGTGGATTGATCGTGGATGTCTATTGGGAAACTGTAAGTGGTTTGTTGCTGGTTTAGTCCAATTAACGATATTGGATCGCCATTGAATATTATTGTGACACTAGAAAATCACCCGTCATGGTATGGCGGGTGCAAATTGCCTCTTCATTCGAGATATTTCCCGTCAAATCTGACTTGTTTAAATAAATGTAAATGCGAGAAAAATGTTTAACAATGATTGAAAACAAATGCAATAAACATATGTATTATGACAGGAAATATATTTTTTATTTACATATTTCTTTATTGAAAAAACCTCTTGGTAAACAACATTCTGTGTGAAGTATTTTTCGTTGTTTAACGTTTTTCCTTGTACTTCAGATGTCTTTGTGTAAATTTTAGCGTTGCCAAATATATTATCAAATTATATCATCACGATAGCACTAAATAATTAGATGCATCGTGGCTTCCAAACTATAACACGCGCATGATATACCACTAACATAATTCACTACTTTCTATTAAAAAACAGAAATTAATTTGAAATATATGATTAATATAATTTAAAATTTATCATATTGATCATAGTGAGATAAATTTTATATCAATGTATAGCAAATTTTTTTCACTATTATAGAGCTATTAAATTTGAAATTAGAACGACAATTACTCTTTTAAATTTAAAATTACTGAAATATAAGTTCTCTAACAATGAAATAATGCTGTTTAATGTCTCACATTTCTATGGCTCGAGTTTTATTGTTGGTGACGTCAGACCGTTACCGAAAGATCTGGGCTATTACATTAGTAATAACGCAGGATATTGAATATGCATAGAAGATTAAATTCCGCCCATTACACGGGAGGATTCAAAATTCGACGTACAAACGGTTAGAGAAGGAAGGAAACAAAAAGCAAAGTAAAATTTCTCTGTAAGGTTTGTCAGAAACACCAACCTGATGAGCTATAGAGGGCTGGTGTTGGTTTGGCAGCGCCCGAGTTTATCCAGTCTAGTCCTATTAGTTTACTTTCCCTCAATGCAGTCTAATATCTCAAGGTGATGGTCTTAGAAATGCAACCGACCTTGTAACAAGAATCTGAACAGCTGTTGCAAATGTTCACGAAATGCTGGGTGGAACTTCGAGCAGTTGTTGTAAAGCTGGACGTGTATATTTGCGTCCATGCTTTCCTGGGTATTTCTGGTTTGCTTTTGGGCTTTTAACCTCTTATTGAAGGTCGTGTGTTAAATTTTGAGTATTTCTTTATCTATAGTAAAAGCGTTATTCTTAACATCAAATGGCATAGAATCATATTAAGTGAACTTAGCTTAATTAATAAAATGATAATCTTTTTAAAAGGGAAATGTCTGAGTATGAAGTTTTGTTTATTTATTTATCAAAAAATGCAAGTAAATTAATTTAAATGCAAATAAAATGTTCAATATTGTTGAAAATGAGATCATTTGGCAGGTATACGGTTAGCAAGAACAACAGTGAAACTAATGAACAGAACTCAAAGAAAAATTTTATACTTTTCCGAAACAAAAATTATAATAATAAAAGTTTCTAAAAAGAACAAATTATGTCATAATACATAATATGCTAAGATTGCATACTCATCATTTTAAATAAAGTTAACAGCATCACGAAGGAGAAGAAAAAAAAATCTTGACATCTGTCAACAATGACCTTCAGCCTGTAGACCATTTTTTTAAAAAAAATTAAAGATCCTATTGACAGGTTATGATTATTTTTTTATGTCGGTTGAGAAGAGCAAATAAAGGCGGAGAATAGGATCGATTTAAAAAAAACGATCATTGTTCAGAAGTATATGTGAGAGTTGAGGTAAAAAATAAATATGCATACATTTTAAGTCCATTCAAAAGGATCACAAACGTTCAATGTCTTGAAACTGGTTTTTTGTAAACGAGAATGGGGCAGAATTCTACATAATTAAAATTGTTTTAGTACATTTCGTAGAAGTGTCCGAAGATTTTAATGCAGACATCCGATGTCATTTAACTTAACGATATATAAAGAAGCTGTCATACTCTTTATTGCCTTGTGAACAAACATTAAATATCGAATGAAAAGAATTTTCATAAATAAAAATTTCGAAATTATTTTTTTTTTCCTAAGGTGAACTTTGAAACACCAAAGGATTTAATTAAGTTCATTGAATTTTAAAATATCGCAATGTTATTCGTTAGCAATTATTCTTTAGAATATTTTGCATATCGTGCATATTAATATGTAATAACATAATATTAAACGCATAATTTAATTTGTTCAAGGCTTAAAATCAATAACAAATATTCAAACTTTATTAATGTTTATGAAGTATTATAAGTGAAAAAATTAGCTACCAAACATCTAAAAGCAGCTTTTTGTGTAACAAATTAGGATTCATCTGAAATATTCTTCTTCTTCTTCTTCTCTCTTTCTCTATTTAAAATCTTTTCAGTAAGTAAACTTTTCCCAATTTTATTTGAAAATTAGATAAATTTCAATTAAGTAAACACTAGAATGAATGATCAACTTAGCAAACTTTAAAATTTGCATTGACAGACATAAATTTAAAATGTGATAAATAAAATAATATTTCAGATGATTTTTTTTATGACTGAAAGATTCTGTTAGATAATGCATTGAAAATTCAGATAAGAATAAACATTTTACAATCTTTAAATTAACTTATATTTTTATTAGTCTAAAAGCACTAAAAATAACATGCGTTTTACGTTAACTTCATTAGTGCAATTGTTTCAGCGATGTCTAGCCTCATACAAGAAAATTAAGCCTAAAAGAATAATTTTTTCCCAGCACTTTTATTCAGCTCTTTATTCTTAATGGGTAGTAATTTTTGGGAAGAAATGATGGCGACGAGATAAATTTTACGAGCAGCGGATACTTCTCTATATCTCAGGCTTTTGCGTTTAAGAATGCTACTTAAGAGACTAGGAAATCACATCTACTTTTTCTATTAATCTAAGTTACTCGGTAAACTGATTCGTCTCAGAGAAGCGATCAAATGTGACAGCTCACAACTCACACTTGCAACATTCGTTTTGCTCTTTCGCTCAGTGCTTCTTCCCTAACACTTGATTTATTTCTTCCAGTGCTTATAGGCTGAGGCAGCATTTGTTCTTTTTTGTTCAGATTACTGTGAGTTCCATTGAAATTGATCGCATGTAAAAAGAAATATCTGTCATTTTATGCTCTTCACTACTGGATAAATGATGAAAATCGTTTACAACATAAGGAGAAATGTGATGCATTTAATGAAAATACCCTTTTTATTTCACTTAAATTCTCACTGTAAGAAAAAAATTGTTGTCTGTTAGGATATAAGAGTTTTATAACAAATGCTTAGAACTTGTTGTATTTAGGGAGAAAATGTCACAAAAGATGTAGTATGATAATGGGGAAATAATGATTTATATTTTATGAAAATTCTTCTTGTTTTGTTAGATGTCTGGCATAACATGAAAATAAGTAAATAAATAATCTTTATTCTTAATGGGTAGTAATTTTTGTGAAGCAATGATGGCGACGAGATAAATTTTACGAGCAGCGGATACTTCTCTATATCTCAGGCTTTTGCGTTTAAGAATGCTATTTAAGAGGCTAGGAAATCACATCTACTTTTTCTATTAATCTAAGTTACTCGGTAAACTGATTCGTCTCAGAGAAGCGATCAAATGTGACAGCTCACAACTCACACTTGCAACATTCGTTTTGCTCTTTCTCTCAGTGCTTCTTCCCTAACACTTGATTTATTTCTTCCAGTGCTTATAGGCTGAGGCAGCACTTGTTCTTTTTTTGTTCAGATTACTGTGAGTTCCATTGAAATTGATCGCATGTAAAAGGGAATATCTGTCATTTTATACTCTTCACTGCTGGATAAATGATGAAAATCATTTACAACATAAGGAGAAATGCGATGCATTTAATGAAAATACCCTTTTTATTTCACTTAAATTCTCACTGTAAGAAGAAAAAAAATTGTCTGTTAGGATATAAGAGTTTTATAACAAATGCTTAGAACTTGTTGTATTTAGAGAGAAAATGTCACAAAAGATGTAGTATGATAATGGGGAAATAATGATTTATATTTTATGAAAACTTTTCTTGTTTTGTTAGATGTGTGTCATAACACGAAAACCTATAAATAAATATTCAGGGTGATTCAAAATTCATGTGCAAAGTGGTAGGGTAGGGGAGATAGACCCCCTCCCTCAAATCTCAGATTCATATAGGAATTAGCGACCGGAAACATCCTGTAGATGAGCTAGAGGATACATGAAGACAGCAAAATGGCAAATCAATAACAGCTGAAAACTATTTATCGACAATGATTTATATATACAGGGTGTCCACTAAAGTCGTTCTATCCCACATTATCTTGAGTACGGCGAAACTATTGCCACAAACTTGGTGCTTAGGTATAGTAAAGTGACCATGCGCTACATGGGGTGATTGGTTACAGCGCCACCTGGTGGCAAACAATTGAGTTAGCGTTCCTATCTCAAAAACGGTACAAGATAGGAGGGAAAAGTCAGTTACAAAATTGTAGAATGTCTTCGATTTAGTGCGAAAGACACCTTGAGCGCAAAACTGCTAAGAACAAAACGTGTAAAACGCGCATTTGTTTGGTCGCGATTTCCAACACTCTTACGAGAGAAAAAGCGTTAGAAAGAAAACAGAACAGTTAGTTATCAGCAGATACTTTTATTTTCGGTGTTCGAAATGCTCTTCGTTAGCTACAATACACGTTTGGAATATTTTTTGGATTTCTTGGTTCACATTTTGTAGCATATCAGGTGACATGTTGGTGCAAGCATCAGTTTTGCGTCGTTTAAGGTCCAAAAATGGCTTAGGTGTCGCATACACCTTCTGTTTGAGGTTTCCCCACAGAAAAATGTCCAATGGGGTCAAATCAGGTGAACGTGGGGGTCATTCTACGCATACACCATATCCGATGATTTGATACTGAAATGTCTCCACTAGGTACTGCTGTACATTTGATGTCTTGTGCGGAGGGGCACCGTCATGCTGGAATCATAAGTTTCGGAGTTGAAGCAATCACTTTTTTTCTGTTTCTTGTACCGTTTTCGAGATAGGATTACTAACTCCGTTGTTTGCCACCAGGTGGCGCTGTAACCAATCTCACCGTGTAGCGCATGGCCACTTTACAATACCTAGATACCAAGTTTGTGGCAATAGTTTTCGCCGTTCTCAACTTAATGTGTTAGAAGGAAGTTAGTGGGGACACCCTGTATACAGGTGGGCGAAAGAGTAACGTGAAAGCTTTTGGATTTGCACAGTTTTTTGAATATTCGAAAGCCTGGATGGACTTTCTCTAACTTCGAACATGGAAAGAAGAAGCTTGAAATTACATTTCACAGTGAAGATTCGATCTTGAAGGCATTTAGGAGACCTACCTAAAATTGATGAAGAAGGGAATAATGTAGAACTCACCCCGTTTCACTGAAAGCTGATAATGATTTAAAGCTTTCATCAATAACTTTGCTTTATGTGCTCAATACTTAAATTTATTATGGTAAAAATAGGACGAATATTCGGGAAGGTATAAAGTTATGGTAAAATTTCCCATCTTTTTCCGCAGCTTTTGCTTATAACATTCAGAGTTTTTAACCAAATTGTACGAAACTTACAGAATGCCCACCAATATGTTGTAAAAAAGTTGTATTAAAGTTTAAAGTAAATACATTGAATATTAAAGTAAATATGAGTATTTTAAAAAATATTTTACTGCGCATGTGCGAAAGATAGCATACTTTTTCTTTCCTAAATTCAAAGCCAGATATATTGGGTAACTTATATAAAAATTCCAGTTGAATACATTTGAGATTTAGAAAGATATCGACATCATAGAATTTCAGTAGCATTCTAAAGAAGCTGAATAAGGGTTTTTCTACTAATTGATATATTTTAAACTTGAATCCTTGAACAGTATTAGTGAATTTTGTGAACGGTGAAATCCTTAAAACCCATGCAAACTTATAAATTAAACTATTCGACAATTCAAATTTTTAAACTGCATAAATTTGTAGAAAATCTCTCATCAATTAGCTTTCATTGCCTTCTTTATGAATTATTTGCGCAAGACGTATATAAAATTGTAATTTCATACTGTCATTTTTTTTTACATGTGTAGACTAACCATCGTAAATAAAGAAAGTAAAAGTTTTCGCTGGTCACACAAGATATAAGAGGTTAAAAAAAACAACAGACATCTAGATAAATCAACATCTTTATTTTCGTCATATTCTTCAGTGAAGAAAAAGTCCAAATATTATTTTAATTATTTAACATAGTCCTTTGCCCTTGATAAAGTGGACTACAATTGATTCCTTGCCTGTTTAATTCGATTCTCTCAGCGTATTTTAATTAGTTTTTTGCTTTCTTTGAATGATTTTGATTTCCACTATGTTATCTTAACATATTTTCAAATTAAATTATCTTTTTAAATGAAATTATAATTTCATGAGGAATATTGGCGGAAATTTAGTGATCGAAAGCAAAAACTATTAAAGTTTCTGATTATTTTTTATGCTGCTTAATTTTTTTGAGTTTTAAATCGTCCGAATCAAATACTTACTCGAAAGTTTAAATTCTGATTAAAATATTTGATATTCATTATGAGGAGCATTAGAAATTCAAATTTGTTTGAAACGTTATCATTGATGTCAAAACTCAAACAATTTTGCATTAAGATGAACTATCGATTACAATAAATGAGTTAGCTGAAAATTCATTTTGAAAATATGTAGGCATTCTACATACTTTTGAAATGAAATTCAAGGGTTGCACGAGAATCTTTTTTGAAATGATGATTCAGGTTCTAAATGTTTTACTGCATTTCAGAGCGCAAATTATCTAATCACAAACTAATTGGATTTAAAAAATAAATGATAAAATTCTAGTTTTTGCCCATAATTTGAAGTAATTTGACTTTTAATATTAACATATCAACGGCGAAAAGTAGGCTTGTTCTATTTTAAAATTCAGAATTTTCTCCTAGTTTTAAATGAACCGAACAATAAAATTATATGAATATTCATAAAGTTAAAAACTCACGAAAGTATAGCGACATGTAAGTATCCCAAAACTGAATCAGAAATCCCTCGATTATTTTTTTCTACACCTAAAAGGTGCAATTAAAAACAAACTTTCTCAGATCATAAGTGTTTATTTAAATACGTTGCATATTTCGCCTGAAGTTTGTTTTTAATCTCATTTGAATAAGGAAAGCAACTTAAAAAAAAGTCTGCTAAATGGATCGAAACCTACAGGCATAAAACCTAATGTGTTACTTAAAATTACAAAAAAAAGGATTGTAGCTGTGAGCTTGTTAATGGTTTTAAGTTCATGGAAAGCACTTAACAAGTGTTTTGCTTGAGTGTGCCGTTTAGAAGAAGTACGTGACGGCATTTCAAATTCAAATTGAAAGCTTTTCGTTTTAACATATATTTTACGCAACTTGCTATGCATGTTAAATTTCGGTTTTTATTATTTCAATATTGCCTTTGAGATTCGCACCTGCTATTAGTGTGAAATGGAAATTAAAGTTTCCCCATTCTTTGCCGCAAGGAAGATGCTACCCGAAACTTTTAGAAATGAATTCGCTTTCACAGAAAGGAAAAGAGGAATCTTACTTTTTTCCCCCTTGTCGCTGGAAATGTTTGATGGTTTTCTAATAAGCATTGGCGACGAGATGAAATAAATGATAAATGTTCTTCCATTTTTAATTTGGAATTTTACACTGAAGGTAAAACTTTCTATTACGTTAAAACATCGCTAAGTGACATTCACTAAAACTTCTCAATCATTAAAACGAAAATGAAAGCGTTATTCTTTATTTTAATGAGTTTTGGAAATGATGGCTCGAGTGTCTTCTGCTTATTCACTAAACCAGAGAGATTTTAATTATTATTTGTTCCATCTACTGAAGAAGATGTTACAAAGAAAGAAACTGTTTGCAAACTGCTTCAGGTGTTTCTTTTCTAATATTTTTTCTATTGTAGTTTTAAGATACTATCGGATTGAATTCGCTTCTACTGAATGGCATAAATAAATGCCACATTTTTTTCTACGATTGATCAGAAGTTGCTCGTGTAGTATAGGTACTGCAGGCAGCAGACCCGCTTTTTTCAGTGCATAAATATCATCACTTATTTATGTGGTTATGCATGCATTATCTCAACTTATCACAATATCATTTTTCGACGCTTTCATCACGGTAAACAGGAGAAACCTAAATTAAGTTATATTAATATCCCACTTTGAATCAGCACGATGGCTATTTTGGGGCGTCGTAATTTTGAATAGCGATCAGATGATGAAGACGACACCTGAGCTGGCACCCCCTCTCCAAACTTCGTCACCACACCAGCCGGAGGACGTTTGAAACTCTACGTATGATTTTGAGGTTTATGTGGAGTTTACGGTACCCACTTACTTCGTTTTTCTTAGGATCGCCAACTCTTTGCCGCCAAGAACGGCGATGAGAGAACATTTGTTTTGGATGTGTCTAGATGTTTTTAACGAGTGACAAACGCACATGTACACCATGGATAGTGTACCTTGGACCAGCCATTTCTAGATTTAAAAACTCCAGCCGAATAGTTTGAACATAAACATTTATTGGTATTTTAGCTACAGAAAAATGTTAATGAGCACTTTTACTTAATGAGGTCTTAGATTAGACCGAATATAAAATTATTACAGCAACAGTTTCATTCCTATGAGTAGGCTTAACCAACATTGTAATCAGACAAGTCAATTCCAAATGTTAATTTCTGAAGCTGCCATTCAGATCCTCCAGTCAACACGGGATGTGGTAACTTCCACATTACATCACATTTTTCCATAACATAAGTGGTTGACCATGTAGTGGTCATGCACCAAGGTACACCACTTGGGCATGGTCCAAGGTACACCACTTGGCCATTTCATGGAAAATGGCTGACTACTAAATTGAGGTTGGGCTTAACATAATTTATAACACATGTTATTATAGCTAAAACTGTGCTTTATAAGTTAGGCATTTTACTATAAAGTAATTTATGTATGTTTAGGAACTATTAACACAAAATTCAACAGGAAAAAAATTACTTTTGATGGGTCAATTTCCTTTTTCAGGATTCATTCATTCAAATGAGCACCTTGACAAATAAGTTCAGGTACACTGGGACCTCTGGTGGCAAGTGTACAAAATACATATAACATTTTCTATATATCTATACAGATGGCGCTAAAATCGGCATAGGTTCAAGGTACACTTATGTCCAAGGTACACCACCTTCCCCTA
>BGPR01017875.1:6386-27668 GCA_013235015.1 Araneus ventricosus | reverse complement strand
AAGAGACTTGATCTGCTGCGCTTTTGGGAAAATCTTCTGTTGGGAGGAAGACACTTTTAAAACAGATAAAGGTTCTGCAGCCGCTCGCTTTTCGAATCGCTTTAGAAAGAAGACCGAACCACTCAGAGGGTTAATCACTGTAAACTTGAACGTTGTCGTGGGTGGGTTGAGTATTCAATGAAATCAAGTTAAATTTTTCCCATGATGAAAAGTTGCTTCCCGCTCCTCTAGATAGTGAAGGCATATCCTTAACATGCCACCACTTTTTTGTGTGAAAATAGAAGGTTTTATTATACTTTCTTCCTCCATATTCCTTAAATTTTGTAGGACTTGGAATTGCATGAGAACCTTTGCTTTTCTTTAAACTTGCTTTGTTTCCAGAAATCTCCTACCCATTGTCTTTCAAAATAACATTATGGAGTATCGATGGCATAATAAGCTCCACGGTTACAGCCACATAAAATAAATTACAAAAAGTATATTTTCATGTGGTATTTTTGTATAAAATACTTAAATTAAAGTCCAAATTACGCATTTTTCACATTATGTACAAAAATTATATCCGTATGTAATGATTTCGAAATTTTAATCTTCTTTAAAATAAATCTTTTTAAAGCCACCCAAAGTTTAAATAAAAACGTTTTTTAATTATTCTAATTTTTTTATTTCAATTTTAGTAATATAATAACTGCCATTTTAACTGCAAGAAGTGGAGATTCAACCGGCTGTTGCTTGCTTGATTTCCCCTTTTTCTAAACTACTATAAAAACTCACTGTGATATTGTAACTTTTTTAACGACGTAATTCATTTCTGTTAAAACGCACTGCCTCTGCTTAAAAGTTTTCACTCATGGCCATAGAGTGGATTTTACTTTTGAAGATCTTACTGTATCATTTTACTTACTTTATTTAATACTTTAAATTCTAATAAAATGTTTGGGGTTTTCTACGTCTGTCTGCTCATTTCAAGAAGTTAGCTCTACACCTCACAAAAGGGAAAATCTTTTCATGTACATAGATTGAATATTTGTGTTTTATGTAAAATGATTATGACGTGTTTGAATGAAAATAGTAGTGAAAAATATAAATCCGACTTTCCGGCTTGTCAGTCGGACCTAAGTCGAGGAGACCTTGTAACTTGAATGGAAATGATTTATGAAATGTTGTATGGTTCTTGTTGCTATGTTCGGAATTGGATTCCTGCTAGGTAGACTAAGGCAAAATTAACCTTCTGTGTTTCTAGTGGAAAAGTACACCAAAATTAATTTGATGCATATTTGAAAAACAAACATAATGTTCAATCCTTAACTCTGTTAAGTTCTTCAAAAGATTCAATTGACGTGGGATTGCAATCACGAAGGTGACTGAGCATGCTTTCGCGTAATTTTTTTCTTGACAAAAGCGCAATGAATTCCAAAACTAAACTACTGCTGCGCCTTTAATGTGTGACAACGTCAGCTTGAATTAAACAATTTCCAGGACTGTAGTGGATAGTGGATTCGGAGTGCCGATCTTACTCTGATTTTTTACGAGAAATAAACGAGAAAAAATTGCGAAAACCTCCTTAAAACGTTGCGATTTTTGTAATCCCTCTTACTGCGTTCCGAGAGTTCTTGTTTTCCGACTACACCACTGTTTCTTTCTTACATATTTCACACGTGTTTAATGCTGGAGAATACATATTTATTAAAATGAAAATTGAGCATATGGGTTCATTAAGCAGTAATGACGTTAATATTTTAAATAATAAGAAATATTTTAAAATTTAAAATATTAAACATTTTTATCATTCTTATGAAACGTTTTTTGTATTTTTAATCCCACGTCCATACTACGAAACTTTGGCTTTATACCGAAGACATAAAAGTTGAGAAATAAAACGATTTATTACTTCTGATATTAATCAAATATGAAGCGACATAGTATATCATTTCCAACCACTACTCGCCTGGAAAACATTGAACTATTTTTTGTATCTTTATTTGCACCGCCTGACATAAGACAAAATAATTTTTTTCTTCTTCCAAAATCGATATTACACGTTTCTAAAGATTATCTTAAATAGTCTTTTTTCAGCTCTATATAGTCATGGAATGATTAAGACGAAGTGGAGTTCAAAATATTCGTCACTTGAGAAGATGATGGATTTCTTTTCTTCTGACAGCGGCTCGGATGTTAAAAGTAAATTTAACCCAAAGACAGCTTATTCTGCGATTTGTGCGGGTTAGAAGAAAGTCAATTTCCTCCCCTTTTCGAAAGCTGTTTGGAATACTAAGAACTATTACAACGTTGAATCGTATTTTACTAATAAAGCCTTGCACATAAATTACATTCTGCATCAATTAACTAAATTTGAACATATTTTCGCATGCTGAATCTAATTAGCGATTTTAAAAAATCGGTAGTTAGAGATTAAAGGAGAAATTTTATATTTGCCATGAAGCTACCTCCTTGTTTTAATTTATTTCAAAAGACATTAAGACAATTTGAAAGATAAATAACTATAGTTCAGATATTTTTTTATATAATATATAAGGGAAGATTGCCAAATTTGGATTACATGGCCTTTTTCATTGTATAGTGATAGAGAATTAATTTTAAAGAAAAACAAGGAATAGAACTTTTTGTATCTTCAAAATCATCAAAACAATGCAACCAACTTTATATGAAAAACACTTGAAACCAGAAACAAAATAGCTTAAAAATATTTTCATCGGTCCAATAAAGGGAAATTATTTCCTACGTTGGACCACCCGTTTCCTAAAGTGAACCACTAATTTTTTTAGCTCAATTAAAATATACATTTTTTTTTATTCTTCAGTTCACACCGTCGTACAATGTATGATCCAAAGAATTATATTTTAGGCATTGTATCAGTTCTTCTTCCTTTATTTCTTCACATAAGGTGCAAAACTGAGTAAATAAGCTTTTGTGCTTTTTGAACAAGCACGTAACGTCTTTAATGTCCTTTTATTGTTTTCTTTTTCTATGGCTTATTTCGCTTCCAATTTATGAAGACTACGAGTGATGCTAGCTTCTTCCTTGGCTATCCTTCTAGTTCAAGATAATAGTCACAGTGATTTATACAGACCAATTTATTTAACTGTTTGCAGTCTGTTTGTAGCATTTAGACAAAAACAAAATTCAATCATCTGAAGATATACACGCGTAAAAAAATCTTTTAATTTTAATTTAAAAGCAATTTTGAACAAAATGGTAACAAATCACAAAACTATTTAACACAATCTAAACATATTAATGCAAAGTATTCCTACGTTTCAGATTTGTAAGAAAGTCAGCGAACTGGCAAATAAAATTGTAACGCACTATCCTGCAAACAAATTTGAAAACGTGAAAAAGTCATAAGAATAATTTAAACACTACATGATTTTAATTTGAATAAGTTTGAGTAAACAGACCTTGAAAATAAATAGTAAGCACACATTTAATTCCTCTAAAAATACTGCAATAACATAAGAAATGCGCGGTTCGGGTCCGCCCGTAGATCTTTCGTGAAAACGCCGGGATAAAATCATAAAACACGTATTTCATATTAATATGTAATTTAATTATCAATCTCTTTAATACAATATTTGCGCAGAGTAGCATAATGGTTACAGAATAGATAAATCACAAGCTACCACAGACCCTTGGTACATGCGATAAACTTGTGATTTATCTGTTCTGTAACTATTATACTACTGTGAGTAAATATTGTATTAAAGAGATTGATAATTAAATTACATATTAATACGAAATACATGTTTCATGATTTTATCCCAGCGTTTTCACGAAAATTCTACGCCGCAAACCCGAACTGCGTCTTTCTTATGTTTTATTTAGAGTAGATTTTGTTTGCGCCATTTGTTGACAGTATATAGAACTGAATTTCGCGTATGCGCAGTAACACAGTATTAACTACAAAAGTTCATATTTTTCGTAATATTCAAAGTTTTGATTTCAAATTTTAATACAATGTTTCTTTTATGTATTGTCAAGTATTCTGTAAGTTTCGTACAATTCGAAAGAAAACTCTGCATGTTATAATCAAAAACATGCGGAGTTTGAAATTTTCAATTTAATACAAATTTTACTTATATGCTGATAAATATTTTTAATATTTTTATTGTCTCACTTTGGGTCCTAGTAATATTCCTCAAGCTTTCTAAAATGACACCAGAATCAACCTCCTAGCTAAATGCGTTTTGACGCTACACTTATTTATAACCTTACATAAAGATATTCATAACAATCAGGAGCATACGCCTACACTGGTACAATGACGTCACAGGCAAAACAAATAATATGCCACAAACTCTTACAGATATAATATATCCTTTGTGGTTTCAACCATTCTTTTCGCATTATTAGTCGCGTAATTATTAGCGATTCAAATCTGAAGGTATTTTGTCACTCAAAAAAGTTTGTCCGACTATCACTGTAACGAGAGGAAAGACGTTTTCACGTCAAAAAATCTCGAGGTCCCCCCAAAGTACAGAAAAAGTATAATTTACATTTTTTTTTGCAGTTGACCCATATAGTGTCACCTGATGGGGAATTTTTGTACTAAATTTTTCTATGTCAACGGAAAAAAGTCCCTTTCGGCAAGCTGGAAAGCAAAGGTAGATTCCTTTACGTTAGTGTTACAAAAGTAATGAAATATTACATATTGATCAATACAGACATAGCCAATTACTTTTGGTTTCCACACATTGTAATATTTGCGTCGTGATTCTGTTTCCATGACATTTAATTTTTTACTGTATCAAGGTTTGAACATTCTATTCTAAAGGTAATGCAAAAATTATTGTCAGTACATTGTCAATTTTTTTATATCCTAACGCATAATCATTCAATAGGTAGGAGTCACAAAGATAAACATCTCAGCACTGCAAATATCCCCTAGATAACATTAAGCCTGCCTATCTGAAACAGTAACAAGAAATTGACACTTGGCATTAATAGAACGAATGAAGAAAGACTCTACATTTAAAAATCAATTTATTTAATCTTTGTTATCATGTAATTGTGCTAACCTTACTTAGACATATGCTAAAATTACATGACCTGAAATATTTCAACACTATTAAGAATGGGCTCATTTAGAGAACTCCCTAGTTACAGGCATAATAGTCAGTAAATTCTTAAAACATAAGAGAATAAATATTATTAAACTTTGAAAGTGGCAAATTTAATACGTGTATTTAAAGCATAGGATATGAATGCGGCCATTTCGAGCAGTAAATTTAAATCTCCATCGACAGTTAAAAGCAAATACTCAAGCAGAAAACAATTTTAAAGTTAATGGGATATTTTTCAATATCAAGAATGAAAAAGGAAACTCTTATTTAAATATCTATCTTTTTTTTTGGCTATTTTACATTAAATTTATTAAACAAACCTTGGTGCCGCCATGTTTAGTTAAATATCAAATTAAAGTAATCTGTCAAATTAACTGATTATCAAATTAACTATTAAAATCAACTGTTTATTTAATTAAAATTATCTATTTGCTTAATTAAAATTAAATATTTAATTAACCGTCCAGTGGGCGCGCCTGCGCAAATTTTGCGTCAAACGGGATTTTTCATGCCCTGTTCTCACATTCAGAGTCAAAACTGTCTGAAGGTCATTGTTATTCCTTCCCCACGACCCTTCTCTTCAGAATTAAATGGGTTTGTCCGAGTTTAAAGGTGATATCATACTGTTTTATGCTTGTGTCGTAAAAATTACGCCGCGCGCCCTCTCGTGTAATTTGACATTTTCTTCACGTCTTAACGTTTCAGTTTGATACATATATATCCAGTGCGCATTACAACCGATTTAATATTTATTTTTACATTGTCAAAAATGTTCAACATGTAATAAGCCCGCGAATAATCTACAAGCCGAAGAATTTTCGTGAAAAACCTCAATCTTATGAAAACATCTCAATACTCGAGCTCAAAAAATCTGATCATCGCCATATGACATTACCATGTCTTTAAATCTAAAAACATGACAACCTGAAAAAGCAAGTGAACACAAACCAGCATTGTGAAAAAGAGCTTGTGGTTTGTGTTTCAAAGAAAGAAAACGATCATCAAAATCCTTGAAATACAGTAGGTGAAATAGATAGTATACTAGTAAGCGTCACTCTCTGGCAAAAGTTCAATGTTCCGAATGCAAGGACAATGATAAGAAACTAAAATGAAAGTCTTTGTTATACAATCATAGTTGTTTTCATACTATTTTTATTATATATTGCTTAATCCTTTTTTAGAAAATAATAGTATTAAATCTCATTGCTTTATCTGATTTCAGTACAATTTTAGATTTTGCAAATAATATAAAATTTTGATAGAATTTGAACAAGGATATGTTATAGCAAATGTGAAAATAGCGGCCCAGTTCGTAGAAGGTCCGTTCAGGTGAACGGAATTTTCATTTTTATTTGTAAATATTTGAAACAATTCATAAGATTTTAAAATTAACGTATTTAGTTGCTGCTGTTAAAAACTAATGCTGTGTGTATTGCTTCGAGCAGTATGTAATGGGTGCTTTTTTAAAAGTTGAACAGTGATTTAAAATTTTAGTGTGTGTAACGAAATTTTATGTTCGTTTAGCGATCATCTAATAAATAAAAAAATACAAATCAATATTTCACA
The DNA here is from genome assembly GCA_013235015.1 of Araneus ventricosus. Lineage (NCBI taxonomy): Eukaryota > Metazoa > Arthropoda > Arachnida > Araneae > Araneidae > Araneus > Araneus ventricosus. The sequence goes on along the minus strand of BGPR01017875.1, from coordinate 21,021 downwards.
GCAAACACCTATTTTTACGAAATTATATAAAAATACTCTGCCAGTAGCCAAAAGAGGCTTTAAGGAATTATAAAGCTTTCACTTTTAAAGGCGAAATCTTTCAAAAGGAATTCTGAACTTAAAAATTATTCAATAGATCATTGAATTCTAAGTGAGGAAACTAGTAAAATACGTAACCTCGTAATAAGTGAGAAATATACGACCACAATTCACTCGCTATTGCGCTCTCTACTTTAGAGTTATTGCACAGCAAAGGGGGCAATATATTGTGTACTTGAAAAAGTTCTAAAATGAAAAGGAAGGGAATTTTTCATAGAGCAGCTTCAGGGTCCTAAAATTATAACTTCATCTATCATATGGTCTTAGAATTCGGCATTTGTACAGACAAAAGGAAATAAAATAATTAAAGGTGAGTCGAACCTCTAGTCAAAGACATCGTAGCATGATAATGTTTTAAACACAAATGGTCTGTCTTTATGTTATTTTTAAAAATTTACTCTTAAGAATGTGACAACGATGGTACATAGAAAATGTATTTAATTTCGTCACAGCACTCTTGTGAATAATTACAATTTATATAAACAACTAAATTAATTTTTAAAAAAAAATCTACTTAAAAGAAGTAAGTAAGTAAAGTATTTAACAGTTTTTTAAAACAATTATTAAAACTAGACAGAAATTGTTTGGAAATAAAATTTTTATCACTGGAAAGATAATTTTTTGTGTTTTGAAGTGATGTAAAATTTGATCTTGTGCGAGAGCATGCTCCGAAGTTATTGAAGAGAAATGTCAAATTTTCCATTAATTCGCATTTAAAAATCTAATAAATATCCAATGTCCTAAGGTCTGCCCTGTAGAGTGTTTTGAACACTTTTTGCATCATCGCGCAATTTACATAGTACCCAGCTTATAAATATTATCCAAGTCCATTTAGTATTCATAGCAATCGGAACATAAAATTTTAATTGATGAAATAATATATGAAGAAAAATATTTTGGATTTTCCCCGACTTTCAAAAAAACTTCATATCGTTTACAACAATCATAAATGATTTTGCTGGCTGAGAAAAATACTTACGTGCATTTTCTTAAAAAAATAAAGCGTTTGTTCGGGAACATATACATTTTTTTAATCACAAATTTTAATTCGCAAATGATTTTTTTTATCAATTTCAGGGGCGATGGTTTCGCTTTGAAGACACCTCTTTAAGAATTTTTTTTTCGTATGTAAGGTCCCACTTTTGGTGATGCAATTCACCAAAATAATTTTCTATTGATTATTATAATTTTCAATTGATTTCAGTGGTAAAATCAGTTTTATTTTCTCATGGATTTATAAGCGAACAGCTTTTTCTTTCTCAAAGAAAAAAAATCCTTCTTTTTCAATCAATTTCACAAAAATAAGACTAGGTTTCCAGTCAAAGCGCAATAATTTTGTTTTTCTGCTTACTCTTTTGTTGCAAAATTCGAATAATAAAAGATTTAAGAAGAGAAGTTTGTTACTCATTCATATTATTCAATTTATTTCATTGATTAAACACCGCGCGTTTAGAACTAAAATGTCCGAATTTTTTTCTTTTGAAGAGGTTATGTGTCATGTTTCTTGCAACTGCTGTCATTTATCTGTTTGAATGGTACAATGTAACAAAGCAAACGCCTTAACAATAGAGGGGAACAGCAATAGTAAAGAGAGGGAACTTGAACAATATTATACAGGCTCGTTAGCAACATTCCTTCACAGTTCTAACAACTTTTTCACAAACGATTTATTTTTCTTTCAATGGACACGAACACATGTTTACCATATGGATAGAAGAGTGGAATATAAATAATTGAATACTCTTCCAATTGCACTGAAATAAGTTCTAATATTTCAGTACCCAATGTTGTTTCTTGTCATAAAAATTTACTTTAATTTTACTTTTGGTTAATAATAAATGCATGAAATTATTCTATATACGAAGAGTGGGCGCGAATTAAATTTACTTTTAGAAAGAAACTAGCTATAAACCCAGTGTTGCTCGTGATAAAAAATTTTATGTGTAATAATTTTAATCAAAAACTATTTTTGTATAGAAATTTAAAATACCCCAAATTCTGTTGTCATCTGAAACATTTTATAGTTGTTTTCATATTTTGCTCATGATTATTAAAATATGAGAAAGATTTTGACAAATATTTTGGGAGAATTAATTAAATAGTTATTTTTCACTGTTAAAAAGTATTAAAATAAACCAGATCAGTAGTTGTTCCTGATATAAATTATTAATCGTCTGCTCTTAAACTTTTCCTTAGTGTACTACCAGAAATCTGTTGATGTGTTCTAGCAGTAGCTCTTCGTATGTATTCTTGTTCTTCACCAATAAAAAAGTATTGTTATAAATTGTAAAATTTATATACAATTTAATTTTTTTAAAAAATTTAAAGTGAGAGCAACAAATTGAACGTAAATGAAATTTGAGTCACTGGAAATATTGTTTTTCGAACTTTAATATAGCATCAAAATTGTTATTGTGAGATAATATTTTCGAAAGATAGTGCTGAAAAGCGCAAAATCTTGCTTAATTTTTAATTAACTAAAGCTTTAATTGACTTGTGTGCTTTGAGAAGTTGATTATGATCTTATATTAAATATTTGCAAAAATAAACAGAAATAAAAGTAGATAAGTTCAAAGTCCCACCGTTTCCTAGCAACGAAGTTTCTATAAATTTGTTTTAATTTCAAAATCCTCTACATGTAATCTAGTTTTCATCAAATTTTAAAAAAATAGTAAGGGATGAAGGAAAAATTACACATTTTTAAAAATTAGTATCAGTGAAAATTAAAAGTTTCAGATGGCATAAAAATATTTTTTGAAACAAATTGCTCCGAAGTTACTGCGGAAAAAACGGTTTCGGTAAATTTCTAATTATCTGAAACTTTTGGACATGGAAAAGGTGACAATAATGTTCCTCTTGTTTTAAATGATAACTGTGCAAAATGTGGCTGTAATCGATCTAGTGGCTTAAGAGGAGACGTGGATTATACATACATACACACATACCCACTTAAATAACCACAATGACTTTTATTTATGTTAAGATACTAATTGATATACCCAGCGTTGCTCGGGATTAAAATGCTTTCAAGTCTAATATTTAAAGGTGAAAAATACTTTTGTATTATAAAATACTGTAATGCACAAAATTCTTTTATCGTCTTAAACGTTTTTTAATTAAAATGCGAATGGACGAGTTTTCTGCTTTGTTTATTTACATTTAATTGCCTGTACTACGTAATTTCGGTGTAATGCTAAGTCAATGGAATCTTCAAAGTGGAGTCGAGCATATAAGCAGATAAAGTCAAGGTTTTTAATGTTAGTAAAGAAACCAGAAAACTCGTAAATATCAATTTGACCAGACGATTTTTAAAAATTGCAGATAGCTAATTTTCTCCATAAGGCATTAATATTTGCTATAAAAGTACTTCATTTTTTCACAAATGGTTAGGGATAATAAAGGTTTTGGCTACGAACACACGGGTCGGCTTGTTTTTATTTGACTTTAAAGAACAGAATCGGTGCTTGGAGCTGCCATCCGGTTAGAGCGAAAACGCTTTCGTACAAAAACACGTGTGAACACTGTCACTCGTTACTATGGGACGATTTGCCGACAAAACCGGAGCTGCTTCATTTGGGAAGGATAAGACGTGCGCGACGGGAACCGGCTGCACAACTTTGCCGCGCCAGTGCGAACAGCGCCATTAAAGAACACGGGATCACATGTCGCGTCACGGCTGCAACTTTCGGCGGAAACGCTTCGTGTGTTCGCGCCCTTTAATAGACGTTTCGGGTCAAAAAATTAAATAGAAACTTTTTCATAATTAAAATGAATGAAAATAAACTAAATCAATAGTTGTTCCTGATAAAAATTTTTCAATCAACTCTGTGAATTGTCTTCCTTAAAACTTTTCTTTTAGTGTTCTTTTAGAATTCAGTTAATAAGTTCTGGGAACAGTTATTCCTATGTATTCTTGTTATTTAACAATAAAAAAATATTATTGCAAATTGTGTGTAATTATTAATCTTGACAAATGTATTAAAAAGTGAAAAAAAATAAATGAAACAGAAATGAAATTTGTGTCAATGAAAAGCTAATTTTTTTAACTTTAAAATTGAGTAAAAATATTTTTTATGACTATATTTTGGAAAGATATCTTCGAAAAACGACAAAAATTCGCTTTATTTTTAATTTTTTGAGCGTAAAAAATAAAGGTTAAGTATTTCGAAGTTACACCGTTGCCTAGAAACGAAATTTCTATAAATTTGCTTATTTCAAAATGGTCTGCATCTATTCAATTATTTTTTAATTAACTTTTGAAAAATTAATAAAATTTCAAGGAAAACTGCCACAGAAATAAAGTCGGTATCACTGAGAGGTAGAAATTTTGAACTTAAAAATTGTTTAAAATGTATCTCGTGGGGGATATATTGCTCAGAAGTTAATGCGGGAGAATGGAAAAATTTCTGTCAATTATTAATTATTCGCATGTTTAAGAAACTTTTGCTCTTTGAAAAGTTAACAGTAATCTTCCTCTTGTCTCAAATAATAAGTTGAAAGTTTGTCAAGTGGTTTTGAAGGAGATATGGAACATACATACAATGTCTTTTATTTATATTAATATTTGCCGCGCTTTTATCAATAAGAAAAAAGAAAAGTTAAAAAAAACTTGCAAATAGAAAAAAAATAAGTCTTTAGTTTTTATTGCACTTTAATAAAAGCACTTATAAAAGTTTATATGCACTTTTTTCATATTTCATCAAGCAAGTTTAGAAAATTCAAACCCTGTCATGTGAACCAGTAACAAATAATTGTTAATGATCGCTGTAAACATGAGAGAGTTTCCTATTTTCAGGAAAATTTACACCAGTTTTAACAATTCCATTAGTTTTTTGCGCTATATTAAAATTGCAGTGAAACATCCAAATATTTAAATCAATGATAAAGTTTATTGTTCACCATCACAAAGCGATCCTGATAACTTTGGCTTCAGGAATAACGTTATTCCTCTCCCTCAAAAGTTTATCCCCCCCAAAAGGGAGCACCCAAATTCTAATTGCCAGTGAAAACCACAAAACGACATTGACAAGCAGCTGACTCGCTTCGCTTATTATGAGCGAGGCGAAAAGCACTAGCAATTTCCTACGCCGGAGACGGTATTCGGGTAATAAACAGAGAGCAACTTTCTACGCCGGAGCCGGTTTTAGAGCAATTATCGAAGAGCGACTTTCTGCGACGGAGCCGGTTTTAGAATAGTCATCAGAGAGCGACTTTCTACGTTCCAGCCGGTTGAAGGGTTAAAATCAATCTTTTATCAAATTTCAACGATATACTTTTTTCTCCGAAACATTGATGAATTGGCAAAAAGGCGGCATAATTGTTTCGCGATTTCAATATATTTCTAAGAGAACCAATTTTTAAGAAATCCTGTCCTAAACTACCAGCAGACATAATTTAGCGAGCACCGATTCCGCAGATATATCAAATGTAAGCGCTGCGAAATCCAAATGTGCTGCATTATTTACATTTAGCTCGATTTTTTTAAATTTTAATTTCATTTAACTTATTTATTTCTGGTATACGGAAAATATTAAAATAAATAGTTATTATAATCTAGAAATTCAACCGCGAAATTTTGATGAATCTGCACTTTTTAGCCCAAAGCAGCATTTTTAAAGAATTTTATTTAACGTAATTAGTCTCCTGTTTCTAAAGATTTAATTTCGTAATCGATTTTCCATCATTTCTTGATGTGCTAAGAGATTGAAATTCTATACACTTGTAAATTCTCGATGACAATACACTGTTTAAATAATTTTAGAGCTACATTATCAGTTACTCATTAAATAAATTAAATTTTGAATCCTTGTCAGTGGAGCTATGGGGGGGGAGTGAATTTCAGACGTAACAGTTCCCAATGTTAAAATGTAGAAAATAATTAAAATAAAAATATTCTGATATTTAATACTCTAATAAAAGTGTGTTTTCAAAAACTTGTTTTTATTATTATTGAAATCACATCTGTCTGTCTTTGAACAAGATAGCTCGAAAACGAAATGATCTAGCCAAATGAAATTTCGCATGTTATGTTTAGAGTAAAATTGCAGATATGTAGGGCCACAGTGGCCAAGTGGATAGGTGTTCTCTTTGGGGCCGCAGATGACTGGAAATCCAATTTCCGCTGTGTATGTCAGCCTGGAGCATGTTGAATATGACATTGAGGGTCAAATATCCCCCCGCTGGTTTGGTGGGGTAGTGTGGTGAGGTGTTCCAGCTGAAGTGTCGTCCTCGTCGTACAGCGCCGGTTCAAAAGAAGAGATGAGTTCTAACATAGCTTTTGAATTGCTTCAAAAGGGATGTTAAAATAACTCAAGGGGTGGAGGTACAAATGCGCTTCACAGTACTACGAAACCAAATACAGAAAGCGGCACAATGTGTAAACACACGAAAGCAGTCGGTGGGAGAACACTCCCGCTCTCTTTTCTCCCCTCCAGATTTCTTCAATGTTAATATAATTAAAAAGTAACTAAAAGCGTCCAATTCTATAAATGCAGTAAAATGAATTTCAAATGGTTTTTGTTACCATATTTTAATGACCACAAGTTATAAAAAAAGTTTGCAAAAGTTTTACACATGTTTCCCTATTTCAGGGAAACATGTGGAAATCTGTCATTTGACAACTTTTGTAATTGATTCTCATTAATTCTGTTTTCTTTGTCATCTAAGATACGGCAATGATCATATTGTTTAAAAAAACTGCACATTTGTGCTGGTATTTGCCACTATGAAGAGATTTGTAGTGATAAGTAGTCTTATCATGAAACAAGTTGACACTTAATTATATATGTCGTCCTCGTCATTCGACCGAGGTTCAAAATTCCGAGGTCCGTCCTAAAATAGTTCTCGTGTTACCTCAGAACGGGACGTTAATATAACTAAACTAAAATAAAAGTCACTGAAATATTCATACAATTGTGATGCTGTACTATTGATTAGATGTATTTAATTAAACCTGTGTTGTATACTTTAAATGGTATATCCTTTCCTTCTGCTTAATTCACTGGTAATAAAAACCCTATAGCGTTGGACCTTTGTTCCATTGCAAATATGACTTGTTATTTTATGCCGGACAGCCGGATGCCACCTTAAAGTTTGTAAACGAACTTTTGGGACACCTGTATATATACAACACAATACAAACTAAGAATGTTAAATAAATTATTAGAGTGATGTCTCTACGAATTAAGGGGAGTCGTAGTAGCCTATTCCGACAATGTTAAATTGGCCATTTTCTATGAACCTTTTCTCACAATCTATTACAGATACTTGTTTGAAAGTTTCTATACTGTATAGTACACATTTATCTCTATACTGAAATGAAATTCTTACATAATTATAGCTTGGTTTTTATAAACAGTTTTAACTGAATGTCACTATGAATGTTTCAAAAAATGTCGTTTTGTAATACAGCACTATTAAGAAATATTTTTTGAACACCAGAAAAAATTCGCATTAGTATATGCATTTAGATGTGTAGAATAGGTAATGAAAATTGCAAAAGCTTATATAAGGTAGATTTTGAGAAAAAGTTTCACGCAGTTTGAAAAATACCATTTTGAGTCTTTTTCCATGCTGCTTGCATCTCCCCATTTACGGTATGTACATTTTTAATCCTTGTTCAATTTTATTTGACTTTTTGTATATCCTAATACTCGGGGTGAAGACAGTGTTCCATTAGCTTATAACTAACACTGTTCGCACAGAGTGTTGTGATTTTTCTAATTATTTTATGGCTAGTATGGATAGTTAGTACGGATTTCACCTTTCCTGAAGACGCATCCGTTCTTTTCTACTGAAATACTTTCCATCCTTTTGTCTCTCCATTGAACTTTGATTTTTGATATATTTCCACAACACTCCTAGAATTGCAGCATTTATTGCGCATTCGTTGCGTTTGTGTTTTAAATTATCTTTATTATTTTCCCCTTTTGTTTATTCTTATATAATTTTTATCCCGATTAAAACTATCTGTATTTTATTTCGATCTGTTTATTGCATTGCTTTTTTGCATTGTATTGTTTATGTTTGTCTTTTGTTTTTATGTAATATTTACTACTGATTTTATTGTCTCTGGTACGTATTACTAATATAATAGGCCAGATCCTCCGGTAACGCTCTGATGTCACCAGCAATAAAACTCGCGCATAGCACTGCGAGGCATTAAACAGCATTATCTCATTTTTAGAGAACCTAAATTTCAGTAATTTTAAATTTAAAAGAGCAATTCTCGCTCTAATTGCAAATTTAATAGCTCTAAAATAGTGAAATAAAATTTGCTATCGATTGATATAAAATTTATCTCGCCATGATCAATAGTTTCCGAGAAATTTTAAATTATATTAATCATACATTTCAAATTAATTTCCGTTTAAAAATAGAAAGTAGTAAATTACATCAGTTGTATATCAAGCGCGTGATATAGTTTGGACGCCATGATAAATATTTATTGCAATCGAGATGATATAATTTGATGATATTTTTAGCAAAGTTTGACAACAACGCTTTTTGATATTTTCCTGCAACGTTTGAAATTTTAACTTTTGATTTACGTTTGACAAACTGAGAATTTCATGATTATTGAATTAATTAATTCATGGTTATTTAATACTTTGCAATCATGAATTAGTTTATTTTTTTACGATGAATACCGACGAAGAACCCATCGCAAAAAGACAGCAGATGACAAAGGAAAGGAAAGCAAGATGGTTAGCGAGGCAAAGCCAGGAATCGCTGGGATTCGTGCATTAGATGCATCCGCTTATAGGCGACGCATCGAAGCCGAAACTACAGCTCAATCTCAAGCTCGCCGAGAAAGATATGCTGAAGCTCATCACTTGGTACGAAACCGTCAAAGTCAAAGGATTCGCGACGAAGCAATTCACTTCATAGAGGCCCAAGTATAAACGCACAACTGCGGACCCATGAACATAATTTGCCAGTTCCGCAAATCAAAGAACTTTGCTGCAGAACGCCCTTCTGGTGGCAAATTTACCAGCTGTTGCCGCAAAGAGAAAATCAAATTAGAGAAGCCCTCAGATGCACTATGTAATGATTTTCTTTATCCTAATTTTCTTCCTGACTTATTGACGAATCCTAACAATCCTGATTATAAAACTTTTCACGATAACATCCGCTCATACAATAGTGCTGTTTCTTTCGCATCGATGGGAACGAAAGTATTTGATTTCAGCGGTGGGGCACCATACGCATTCAAAGTTTACGGTCAGATACGTCGTCGCACCAGTCACATTCAATCAGTGAATGGCCAAGCTCCTCAGTATGTCCAACTCTACGTGATCGATAGTACTCAGGCTACTAAAATCCGAGTAAATCATCCAGCTAATGAGCAATGCAATTTACGAATCCTGGATCAAATCGATCGCTTCTTTGGACAGCACAATCGATTGTCTGACACATACCGCATACTTCGAGAGGTTGAATAGCGAGTAATCTCAGAATCAAAAGAAGCAGGTGAGGATGTTCACGTCGTGAACATGGTCTTTAGGTGCGATCGACATTCAGACCAGCGAAGGTTCAATGCACCGACAGCCAACGAGATAGCAATGGTTTTTGTCAACAACGATGGAGAACCTCCATTAGAAAGGAACATTTGTGTGTATCTATTGAATCCCGAAAATCCACAGCAACCATTTATTAATATCAACATCCTCAGCAAAAAATTTAGATCCGATGGCTTATCCCATTTTCTTTCCTTACGGCGAACCTCATTGGCAACCCAACTGGCGTTGTGAGTCTTACCAAGGAGCACAAGGAAATCAAAGCAGAGTAAACTTAACAATGCTTCAGTAAAAATCAGCTTTAACAGCTGTGATAGACGGCTTCAATCCAATTATTAGTGCGGGGAAACTTACACAGCAATGGATTGTCGATTCGTATCTCCAGGTAGAAGCAAATAGCCTGAATTTCATCAGAACGCATCAACAAGAGTTACGAACTGAGCTCTACAAAGGACTTGCGAACCGGAATTCCAGTAATCCTGTCCTCTTTATTTGCAGGATCTCCACGAAACATGAGAGATTCAATAGTAATTTTTTTATTACAAACACAAGTGTTCAACATGGCCTCCATCACAAGAAACAATACAATGTACCCAAGTCACAACGCCATTGCCAGGCACGGTACTCTCAAATGCGCAATACACTACTGAATGCCAGTTTCTTCAAAGCGATTAACATGGACTATTAACCCTGTAAGAGTCCCAGTTTTTATATTCTTACGATGTCGGAAGCTTCACAAAGCCATATGATTTAAATTAAGATAAACATAAAAAAATTTTTCTAATTAAACTTTTTTCCGGTGTACTTAACATCTTTGGAGACTCGCCACTCAATATTACCCTGTAATTGTATTGCCAACAGGTCGTTTGAAAAAGTCCATAGCACCGTAGAATCTTAATCAGCTGCAATAACCTATGCAACATGATGACTTGAAAGGAACTGGAATGTAAAAGATGTTGGCAAAATGCTTCCTTCCGTCCAGAAGCCGTCGTATGACGAAGCAATGACTGGAAATGCTAGAACATGTGGACTGTCTAAGGTGGCGGGTTCTTCTATAGGTTATAAAACTGGTGAAAAATAACACTGGCCTCGGGCAGAAGATGAATCTTCATCACCTGCTTGGAATGCAGCTGTACTAATCGTTAATTGAATTATTGGCACGGCAGATTTATAAAAATAGTAGAAATTGCGTTTCTTTTCTGCGTAGCTGGATTCTTTGTCAGCTGCTTGGAATTTAGCTATAATAATCGTTTATTGAATTGTAGGTACTGCGGGTTCATAGAAAATAGTATAATTTGCATTTTGTTCTGAGTACTTGCTATTATAATGCTGCCTAACGGGAAGTTTTTTGTACTAAATGTTTTTCTATACGTTGGAAAAAGTAACCACCATTCTGCATGAAATGATTATCCCGCACAAGAATTTACTACCTGATTATTTTTTATGGTTTCTTGAAATTTCTAGGATTTTGCCTTCATTGCATTTTGATGCGGAAAAATTAAATATTCATTTAGCTTTGAGAACGGGAATAAATAAGTTTCCAATGAAAATTAGATGTCACCTTTATATAGTCAGTATTCAAGATTTGAAAATTTTTAAAAGAAAAATTACCACTTTTAATATTGCAGAAACTTTTATATAAATTTTAAACTTCGGAATTCAAATAACTCATTAGGTGGCTATTACTCCTTTTTTTTTAAAATAAAGCTAAGACTTTCATGTCTGGGCTGGTAATTGAAAATCAGTTTTAATTTTATTTCTAACTATTCACTAAGTGAAACTAAAAGTTATAAGATTGGATTATTAGTAGCTTCCGATACAGAAGAAGAATAAGAACAACAATGGAAGTGAAAAAATGCAATTTACTGACGAACATTCCAACCGTCGTGCTTGTAGCCCACGTAAGCAAGCAAGTTTCAGGAGCTGAAAACGAGCATTACTACATCAATATTAGAAATTAAACCATCTTCCTTGCTATTAACTCTAAAAAAGCAATTTGTTCATTTTTTGTCATATCTGCATGTTTGACATAAAGATTTTTAAGTCGAGCCAAGATAAGTAATATTTTTGACTTGTTCTTGTAACTAAAAAGGAAGATATGCAAAAGATTCAATATTGCGTAAGGTGAACGTTAATAGCGCCCTTATTTGTGGAAACTGGATATAAATAGTTCGGTTCCCCGCATTTCCAACGTAAACTAACCTAAATGATGCCATGTTGGATCTTCGGTGTGGATAAATGAATGCTTAATTATTGTATGTTCCAGATATCTTATTCTGATTTTATTTATTAGAGGATTATGACTAGTGCGTTAAGAATAAATCAATACTAACTCAAAAATATCTATTATTCAATATTCATGGAGATGAGAACGACATGTTAAAAATGATTTTTAAAACTTTTATCCTATGTGACTGAAACGAATTAGAAATTTTTAATATATAAAAACATTATGGGTTTTGTATACGAAATAATGAAATTGTGTTTTATTTTGTGCAATTGCTGTAGCATTTGAAAATTATTATATTATGGAATAATTCACTTAACATTTTAGTTTCAGGAGTTTTTAAATAATAATTCCCTTGTAATATAAATGAAAAATAATTTTCAAAGATATTAATTTATGTCACTATTATTGTCGAATATCATAATTAAGTGGTAATATTGTTGCTTATTTTAAACTGTTATGATAATATAAAAGCATTTTTCAAAAATTTAAAATCAGGACAAACTTATAGGACGAAAATTGTGATGGCATTCACGATATTTTTAAACTAACAAAAACAATCATTATAATAGTTAGATTGTCTTTTGTTTGATAATTTTTTTGTATAAATCTAAATTAAGCGGAAATGAAGAAGAGATATTGGAAAAACATCTATAATTCTACCGAAAAAAGTTGAGTACTGTAACATTTCCATTACCTTCTTCTGAATTGTTTTTCATCATATTCAAGGTGATTACAATTACTTCAACTTTCAGAAAGCTGTAAAAAATGAACCACTTTTTAGATTAAACTGAAATTTAAGCCAAGTATACTCGAAACAGGGGAAATGGCATGGCAGAAGAAAAAAACAGTTTAAAACTTTAGCAATAGATAGCGCGTTTTTAAAATATACAGAATAAGAAATGATGGAACATTTTCTGGTTAGATAAAGTTCCTTTTTATATGCACGGATATTTCATTACTCAGAATTGCAGAATATAGGCAAAGGAAAATCCATTCAGACATCAACCAGTACTTCTTGATTCTGAAAAAGTAAATGAAAGTTCTGAAAAGAATATGTTTAAAATTAACAAAATTAATCATTCCATTCATTGCGTAAATCAAAATCTAGCGGAAATGAATATGAGATATTTGAAAAATATATGTAAATCTACAGAAACAAGTTTAGTAGCGTAACATCTCCATTACCCTTTTGTCAATTTTTTCCCCTAATATTCAGGGTGATTATAATTAAAGTACAAATTTCAGAAAGCTGTGAAAAATGAACCACTGTTTAGAATGAAATTTAAGCTGAGTATTATCGAAGATACGGGGGGAGAAGTATGACAGAAGACAAAAAATAATTTACATTTTTAGCAATAGATGGCGCTTTACACGTCCAAATATACAAAATAAGAAACAATGGAACATTTTTGGATAGATGAAATTCATTTTTATATCCACGGATATGTCAATACTCAGAATTGCAGAATATGGGCAAAAGAAAATCAGTTCAGACATCAACCAGCACTTCTTCATTCTCAAAATGTAACTGTGTGGTGAGTGTGTCGTCGGGCCATTCTTTTTTTAAGAGTTTTGTCCCTTGTTTCTTTAATGGTGTATGCTATGAATATCTTTTTCGCAACCATATCATTCCAGCACTTGAACAACTTGCATGTGTAGGTAGCACAATTTTCACGCAAGACGGAGCTCCTCCACGCATTGCATATCTTTTTAAGAGCCTTCTCAGCATGCATTTCGGAATTGATAGAATTATCTCCGGATCTTAATCCGTGGGATTTCTGGTTATGGGGTTATCTGAAAAATGCTGTATTCAGTGGTCCGATTGCAAACTTAGCTGAACTAAAGACACATATTGCACAGCACGTTCAGAACATCAGCACAGTTATACTCCGATCTGTTGTTGAACATGATATTTGTCGGTTTGAACTTATGATAGTAAACGGTGGATAGCATATTGAACAGTTCTAGAGCCTTTTGTATTGGACTGGATATCAATTTAGACTTCAGCAACTGCCAAATTATTTCGAAGTCATTGCTTTATCCGTTGATACTTTTGTACAGTTGGTTAAAACTGCAACCCGCGCAATGTCTGTTGCATTGGGTTGCCAATGTCACTGGCACCTGAACCCTTATAAGTTCTATGAGGTTGACAGCGGCATATATAGCTAAAATTTTGAACTTTTTTTCCATACTTTTTCTCCCTTCTTCGAGTATACTTGGTTTAAATTTCAGGTCATGCTCAGCAGTGGTTCTTTTTTCAGATTATTTCAATGTTGAACTTTAATTATAATCGCACTGTATTTAAGAAGAATGAATTAATTTCAATTACAATTAATTTTTTGGATCTTCTGATAAAATTCACTCCAAGTAAGATCAACATTATATTTTGTGATCAGCACAAACTTTTAAGTTTCAGCATGTATTTAGTTCTATCACTGATCAATATTGATGGCCAATAAACTGAAAAAAAGTTCCGTAACTGAGTTAGTTCCAGGCAAACACAGACAGTATTCTACTAATTTACGAATATTCATGTAGGAAACATCATTTACATTGAAGGCTGTAAATATATCATTCCATTAGTCCGATAATTATGGAATTTTGATTCCATTGGTCAATTTTTCTTTTGTAGTGTAGCGCAGAACAAAGGATGTTTCATCAAACAGTTCGTCTTCAACAAGTCGCGTATACCAAGGGGGCAGGGGCATATAGATCAAGTGAGGATCTAGGAATCCGTTTAATAATTATACAACTTTCAAAAACTAAGAATTACTTCATTGAATTAATT
>BGPR01017874.1:19906-31779 GCA_013235015.1 Araneus ventricosus | reverse complement strand
TTTTTTTTAAACATTTTCTGTTCAATACAGGGACTCCTCGATTCATGACAATGTTTCTTTCTGACTGACAAGGCGTAAATTGGATACATATTTTTCGTCACTATTTTCATTCAAACTTATGTCAGTCCGTATCTTTCATTCAAATTTTTCTATAAAGCAGAGAAATTCTATTTGTTAGCGAGATATTTGTTTTGGCGATATTTGGCGGATAGTTGGCGGTTGCTTATTGTGGCCGCTGTAACAAGAAAGCACCAGGTATTATTATGCAATGCTTAACTGAATATCTTTTATTGCATTTGTTATTGGCGCCATGTTGCAATTTATTTTTATCTTAAGTCTTACAACTTATTTTTATCTCAAGTGTGTATTTTCGTTTTTAAACGTTTAAACTCCTGGTGTGTTTTTAAAGGATTCGGCGCTGTGTTTTGACTTTTTAACCCTTGCCTTTTGGAAATTGACTTTTATTTTTTTTAAAAAAGAATACATCTTTTAGAATCATGTTGTGTTTTAATGTTTTTCTGATTATGTGTTTTCGTTTCTAATTATATGTGCGTTTGCAAAATTTTTATGATTTTGTGTATTCTCTGTATTCAACTTTTTTATTTTCTAGTGCCTTTTTTTTATTTACTAGTTGTGGCTTTTGTTCTTTGTGTTTGTTGTTTATAGCACTCTGTAAATGGAGTTTTCTTTGTAGTGTGCTTTCTTTAAATAAATGAATAAATATTGCTTTTTTTTTCTCTTTTTCCTGGCATAAATGTATTTGCTTGCTATTGTTCGGTGAGCTAAATTCGTACGGTTAAACGTTATGCCAGATAGCGTACTGTTCAATAAAATAGCAATCAAAGTGCAAAAAGTGAACAAATCGAATGATATTTCGACTTGTTGTGCATTAAAACACATTGAAACGTATTTTTTGAAATTCAATTCGCCAAAAGGATTCAAAAGCATAGTATTATGAATTAAATAAGTTTAGATGACAAACTTCGAAATAATTTTAAAGATCAGAAAAATTCGCATGTCCTCCAAAAATGGGAATAAAAATATTGGATATAGAAAACTGGGAGCGATATAAAGCATAGAGAACAAAAAAAAATTTTAAAAATTATTTTATAATTATGAAATATTTTTCATATCAGAATATCCTATATTTCGCAGAGATTTTTATCTTGGCAGCATGTTTTTCTTTTGCAAAAACCTAAAACCTCATCGATTTACTTTAGCCAATTGCATTTACCTGCGCATACATCATATTTTAGAACAGATTGGGAATTATTTTTTTAAAACATATTATAATTTCAATTCTGAATTGTAGGGAGATATTCACATAACAGATCCCTAGATTGATATCTGCCTAGAATGAGACCTAGTATTCCTTAATTTTATGTCCTCATTCTTAAAATACTATAGGAGCTTGCTGCATGGTACAAAATTTTTTATCATTCTTTATGCATATCATTTATCAACAGTTGTATCTATGATTCTTTAGAGTGAGCATAGAGCACTGATCTGAAATTTATAAACTCCAAGAATCCAAGATTCGTAAAGGAAATTATTCCAATCTAGAAATAATAAGGAAAAAAAATAGTACGCTTGTTCTTTCAGTGTTAAACGTGTGTTATGTAAAAATAATACACAGCATAATTGAAAATGTTCTATCTCATGTTATATTGCTAGCCAAATGATATCTGTCTGAAGCCTTACACCAATTGCTTTTGACATTTAGAAAATTGAATATTTGAAATTTTAAAAAATTAACGCTCAGATTCAAAACATAATCTTTCCTAATAATTTCAATCCAATAACGCATTACATCTTCAAGTTCAGTGTTAAAATAATAAATTATTTTAAATAAATTTAAAAATAATCAACACTTAAACGACACAATTTTACTTATTAACCTAAAAATCAGGTTTATCTATATGGTTACCAAAAATTTTTCAGTCAAACCGATATATAAAAGAGAATAACAAATATGTTATCGCATATCTACGCATGGAGAAACAAATAATGGGAATAATTCCATCATTTTCTCGTGCATGTCTAGGAAAAATATCCACTATCAAAATATTTATAGGAAAGGCGGCGAAGAGCAGGGTGAAATAGGAGAGGAAAATATCGTTAAGATGCGATTCTGAAAGCAAAAAAAGATAGATATCAAGCCATCCATTTTTTGTCAGGAAAAGGAAAGATAGATACAAGGTGCGATGACACCTGCAATTCCCCCGATGTGACGCATATCTCTTGATTCATGCTTGCATTTGTGCTGAGGGTGTGGCTGTTGGCTAGACGACACAAAGTTACGTCACCTTGCCTGACAAATATATTGTATTGGGGTTTTTTTGCATTTTGCTCCAACAAACTGTGTATTCCCAGTCTTGACACATTGTAACGTCAGTATTAAAACAAATAACAGACGGTGGAGTCAAAGATTAAGGCTTTCATTAATGCATATTTTTTTATGCAAGATTTTTTAAAAAACATGGAAGGTCCCATATAACTCTATTGTCAAAACAATTTCACTAAAACTGCAATAATTTAACAGTAAAGGATCGTGAATTGGTGGATTGATCGTGGATGTCTATTGGGAAACTGTAAGTGGTTTGTTGCTGGTTTAGTCCAATTAACGATATTGGATCGCCATTGAATATTATTGTGACACTAGAAAATCACCCGTCATGGTATGGCGGGTGCAAATTGCCTCTTC
The DNA here is from genome assembly GCA_013235015.1 of Araneus ventricosus. NCBI lineage: Eukaryota > Metazoa > Arthropoda > Arachnida > Araneae > Araneidae > Araneus > Araneus ventricosus. The sequence goes on along the minus strand of BGPR01017874.1, from coordinate 29,075 downwards.
ATTCGAGATATTTCCCGTCAAATCTGACTTGTTTAAATAAATGTAAATGCGAGAAAAATGTTTAACAATGATTGAAAACAAATGCAATAAACATATGTATTATGACAGGAAATATATTTTTTATTTACATATTTCTTTATTGAAAAAACCTCTTGGTAAACAACATTCTGTGTGAAGTATTTTTCGTTGTTTAACGTTTTTCCTTGTACTTCAGATGTCTTTGTGTAAATTTTAGCGTTGCCAAATATATTATCAAATTATATCATCACGATAGCACTAAATAATTAGATGCATCGTGGCTTCCAAACTATAACACGCGCATGATATACCACTAACATAATTCACTACTTTCTATTAAAAAACAGAAATTAATTTGAAATATATGATTAATATAATTTAAAATTTATCATATTGATCATAGTGAGATAAATTTTATATCAATGTATAGCAAATTTTTTTCACTATTATAGAGCTATTAAATTTGAAATTAGAACGACAATTACTCTTTTAAATTTAAAATTACTGAAATATAAGTTCTCTAACAATGAAATAATGCTGTTTAATGTCTCACATTTCTATGGCTCGAGTTTTATTGTTGGTGACGTCAGACCGTTACCGAAAGATCTGGGCTATTACATTAGTAATAACGCAGGATATTGAATATGCATAGAAGATTAAATTCCGCCCATTACACGGGAGGATTCAAAATTCGACGTACAAACGGTTAGAGAAGGAAGGAAACAAAAAGCAAAGTAAAATTTCTCTGTAAGGTTTGTCAGAAACACCAACCTGATGAGCTATAGAGGGCTGGTGTTGGTTTGGCAGCGCCCGAGTTTATCCAGTCTAGTCCTATTAGTTTACTTTCCCTCAATGCAGTCTAATATCTCAAGGTGATGGTCTTAGAAATGCAACCGACCTTGTAACAAGAATCTGAACAGCTGTTGCAAATGTTCACGAAATGCTGGGTGGAACTTCGAGCAGTTGTTGTAAAGCTGGACGTGTATATTTGCGTCCATGCTTTCCTGGGTATTTCTGGTTTGCTTTTGGGCTTTTAACCTCTTATTGAAGGTCGTGTGTTAAATTTTGAGTATTTCTTTATCTATAGTAAAAGCGTTATTCTTAACATCAAATGGCATAGAATCATATTAAGTGAACTTAGCTTAATTAATAAAATGATAATCTTTTTAAAAGGGAAATGTCTGAGTATGAAGTTTTGTTTATTTATTTATCAAAAAATGCAAGTAAATTAATTTAAATGCAAATAAAATGTTCAATATTGTTGAAAATGAGATCATTTGGCAGGTATACGGTTAGCAAGAACAACAGTGAAACTAATGAACAGAACTCAAAGAAAAATTTTATACTTTTCCGAAACAAAAATTATAATAATAAAAGTTTCTAAAAAGAACAAATTATGTCATAATACATAATATGCTAAGATTGCATACTCATCATTTTAAATAAAGTTAACAGCATCACGAAGGAGAAGAAAAAAAAATCTTGACATCTGTCAACAATGACCTTCAGCCTGTAGACCATTTTTTTAAAAAAAATTAAAGATCCTATTGACAGGTTATGATTATTTTTTTATGTCGGTTGAGAAGAGCAAATAAAGGCGGAGAATAGGATCGATTTAAAAAAAACGATCATTGTTCAGAAGTATATGTGAGAGTTGAGGTAAAAAATAAATATGCATACATTTTAAGTCCATTCAAAAGGATCACAAACGTTCAATGTCTTGAAACTGGTTTTTTGTAAACGAGAATGGGGCAGAATTCTACATAATTAAAATTGTTTTAGTACATTTCGTAGAAGTGTCCGAAGATTTTAATGCAGACATCCGATGTCATTTAACTTAACGATATATAAAGAAGCTGTCATACTCTTTATTGCCTTGTGAACAAACATTAAATATCGAATGAAAAGAATTTTCATAAATAAAAATTTCGAAATTATTTTTTTTTTCCTAAGGTGAACTTTGAAACACCAAAGGATTTAATTAAGTTCATTGAATTTTAAAATATCGCAATGTTATTCGTTAGCAATTATTCTTTAGAATATTTTGCATATCGTGCATATTAATATGTAATAACATAATATTAAACGCATAATTTAATTTGTTCAAGGCTTAAAATCAATAACAAATATTCAAACTTTATTAATGTTTATGAAGTATTATAAGTGAAAAAATTAGCTACCAAACATCTAAAAGCAGCTTTTTGTGTAACAAATTAGGATTCATCTGAAATATTCTTCTTCTTCTTCTTCTCTCTTTCTCTATTTAAAATCTTTTCAGTAAGTAAACTTTTCCCAATTTTATTTGAAAATTAGATAAATTTCAATTAAGTAAACACTAGAATGAATGATCAACTTAGCAAACTTTAAAATTTGCATTGACAGACATAAATTTAAAATGTGATAAATAAAATAATATTTCAGATGATTTTTTTTATGACTGAAAGATTCTGTTAGATAATGCATTGAAAATTCAGATAAGAATAAACATTTTACAATCTTTAAATTAACTTATATTTTTATTAGTCTAAAAGCACTAAAAATAACATGCGTTTTACGTTAACTTCATTAGTGCAATTGTTTCAGCGATGTCTAGCCTCATACAAGAAAATTAAGCCTAAAAGAATAATTTTTTCCCAGCACTTTTATTCAGCTCTTTATTCTTAATGGGTAGTAATTTTTGGGAAGAAATGATGGCGACGAGATAAATTTTACGAGCAGCGGATACTTCTCTATATCTCAGGCTTTTGCGTTTAAGAATGCTACTTAAGAGACTAGGAAATCACATCTACTTTTTCTATTAATCTAAGTTACTCGGTAAACTGATTCGTCTCAGAGAAGCGATCAAATGTGACAGCTCACAACTCACACTTGCAACATTCGTTTTGCTCTTTCGCTCAGTGCTTCTTCCCTAACACTTGATTTATTTCTTCCAGTGCTTATAGGCTGAGGCAGCATTTGTTCTTTTTTGTTCAGATTACTGTGAGTTCCATTGAAATTGATCGCATGTAAAAAGAAATATCTGTCATTTTATGCTCTTCACTACTGGATAAATGATGAAAATCGTTTACAACATAAGGAGAAATGTGATGCATTTAATGAAAATACCCTTTTTATTTCACTTAAATTCTCACTGTAAGAAAAAAATTGTTGTCTGTTAGGATATAAGAGTTTTATAACAAATGCTTAGAACTTGTTGTATTTAGGGAGAAAATGTCACAAAAGATGTAGTATGATAATGGGGAAATAATGATTTATATTTTATGAAAATTCTTCTTGTTTTGTTAGATGTCTGGCATAACATGAAAATAAGTAAATAAATAATCTTTATTCTTAATGGGTAGTAATTTTTGTGAAGCAATGATGGCGACGAGATAAATTTTACGAGCAGCGGATACTTCTCTATATCTCAGGCTTTTGCGTTTAAGAATGCTATTTAAGAGGCTAGGAAATCACATCTACTTTTTCTATTAATCTAAGTTACTCGGTAAACTGATTCGTCTCAGAGAAGCGATCAAATGTGACAGCTCACAACTCACACTTGCAACATTCGTTTTGCTCTTTCTCTCAGTGCTTCTTCCCTAACACTTGATTTATTTCTTCCAGTGCTTATAGGCTGAGGCAGCACTTGTTCTTTTTTTGTTCAGATTACTGTGAGTTCCATTGAAATTGATCGCATGTAAAAGGGAATATCTGTCATTTTATACTCTTCACTGCTGGATAAATGATGAAAATCATTTACAACATAAGGAGAAATGCGATGCATTTAATGAAAATACCCTTTTTATTTCACTTAAATTCTCACTGTAAGAAGAAAAAAAATTGTCTGTTAGGATATAAGAGTTTTATAACAAATGCTTAGAACTTGTTGTATTTAGAGAGAAAATGTCACAAAAGATGTAGTATGATAATGGGGAAATAATGATTTATATTTTATGAAAACTTTTCTTGTTTTGTTAGATGTGTGTCATAACACGAAAACCTATAAATAAATATTCAGGGTGATTCAAAATTCATGTGCAAAGTGGTAGGGTAGGGGAGATAGACCCCCTCCCTCAAATCTCAGATTCATATAGGAATTAGCGACCGGAAACATCCTGTAGATGAGCTAGAGGATACATGAAGACAGCAAAATGGCAAATCAATAACAGCTGAAAACTATTTATCGACAATGATTTATATATACAGGGTGTCCACTAAAGTCGTTCTATCCCACATTATCTTGAGTACGGCGAAACTATTGCCACAAACTTGGTGCTTAGGTATAGTAAAGTGACCATGCGCTACATGGGGTGATTGGTTACAGCGCCACCTGGTGGCAAACAATTGAGTTAGCGTTCCTATCTCAAAAACGGTACAAGATAGGAGGGAAAAGTCAGTTACAAAATTGTAGAATGTCTTCGATTTAGTGCGAAAGACACCTTGAGCGCAAAACTGCTAAGAACAAAACGTGTAAAACGCGCATTTGTTTGGTCGCGATTTCCAACACTCTTACGAGAGAAAAAGCGTTAGAAAGAAAACAGAACAGTTAGTTATCAGCAGATACTTTTATTTTCGGTGTTCGAAATGCTCTTCGTTAGCTACAATACACGTTTGGAATATTTTTTGGATTTCTTGGTTCACATTTTGTAGCATATCAGGTGACATGTTGGTGCAAGCATCAGTTTTGCGTCGTTTAAGGTCCAAAAATGGCTTAGGTGTCGCATACACCTTCTGTTTGAGGTTTCCCCACAGAAAAATGTCCAATGGGGTCAAATCAGGTGAACGTGGGGGTCATTCTACGCATACACCATATCCGATGATTTGATACTGAAATGTCTCCACTAGGTACTGCTGTACATTTGATGTCTTGTGCGGAGGGGCACCGTCATGCTGGAATCATAAGTTTCGGAGTTGAAGCAATCACTTTTTTTCTGTTTCTTGTACCGTTTTCGAGATAGGATTACTAACTCCGTTGTTTGCCACCAGGTGGCGCTGTAACCAATCTCACCGTGTAGCGCATGGCCACTTTACAATACCTAGATACCAAGTTTGTGGCAATAGTTTTCGCCGTTCTCAACTTAATGTGTTAGAAGGAAGTTAGTGGGGACACCCTGTATACAGGTGGGCGAAAGAGTAACGTGAAAGCTTTTGGATTTGCACAGTTTTTTGAATATTCGAAAGCCTGGATGGACTTTCTCTAACTTCGAACATGGAAAGAAGAAGCTTGAAATTACATTTCACAGTGAAGATTCGATCTTGAAGGCATTTAGGAGACCTACCTAAAATTGATGAAGAAGGGAATAATGTAGAACTCACCCCGTTTCACTGAAAGCTGATAATGATTTAAAGCTTTCATCAATAACTTTGCTTTATGTGCTCAATACTTAAATTTATTATGGTAAAAATAGGACGAATATTCGGGAAGGTATAAAGTTATGGTAAAATTTCCCATCTTTTTCCGCAGCTTTTGCTTATAACATTCAGAGTTTTTAACCAAATTGTACGAAACTTACAGAATGCCCACCAATATGTTGTAAAAAAGTTGTATTAAAGTTTAAAGTAAATACATTGAATATTAAAGTAAATATGAGTATTTTAAAAAATATTTTACTGCGCATGTGCGAAAGATAGCATACTTTTTCTTTCCTAAATTCAAAGCCAGATATATTGGGTAACTTATATAAAAATTCCAGTTGAATACATTTGAGATTTAGAAAGATATCGACATCATAGAATTTCAGTAGCATTCTAAAGAAGCTGAATAAGGGTTTTTCTACTAATTGATATATTTTAAACTTGAATCCTTGAACAGTATTAGTGAATTTTGTGAACGGTGAAATCCTTAAAACCCATGCAAACTTATAAATTAAACTATTCGACAATTCAAATTTTTAAACTGCATAAATTTGTAGAAAATCTCTCATCAATTAGCTTTCATTGCCTTCTTTATGAATTATTTGCGCAAGACGTATATAAAATTGTAATTTCATACTGTCATTTTTTTTTACATGTGTAGACTAACCATCGTAAATAAAGAAAGTAAAAGTTTTCGCTGGTCACACAAGATATAAGAGGTTAAAAAAAACAACAGACATCTAGATAAATCAACATCTTTATTTTCGTCATATTCTTCAGTGAAGAAAAAGTCCAAATATTATTTTAATTATTTAACATAGTCCTTTGCCCTTGATAAAGTGGACTACAATTGATTCCTTGCCTGTTTAATTCGATTCTCTCAGCGTATTTTAATTAGTTTTTTGCTTTCTTTGAATGATTTTGATTTCCACTATGTTATCTTAACATATTTTCAAATTAAATTATCTTTTTAAATGAAATTATAATTTCATGAGGAATATTGGCGGAAATTTAGTGATCGAAAGCAAAAACTATTAAAGTTTCTGATTATTTTTTATGCTGCTTAATTTTTTTGAGTTTTAAATCGTCCGAATCAAATACTTACTCGAAAGTTTAAATTCTGATTAAAATATTTGATATTCATTATGAGGAGCATTAGAAATTCAAATTTGTTTGAAACGTTATCATTGATGTCAAAACTCAAACAATTTTGCATTAAGATGAACTATCGATTACAATAAATGAGTTAGCTGAAAATTCATTTTGAAAATATGTAGGCATTCTACATACTTTTGAAATGAAATTCAAGGGTTGCACGAGAATCTTTTTTGAAATGATGATTCAGGTTCTAAATGTTTTACTGCATTTCAGAGCGCAAATTATCTAATCACAAACTAATTGGATTTAAAAAATAAATGATAAAATTCTAGTTTTTGCCCATAATTTGAAGTAATTTGACTTTTAATATTAACATATCAACGGCGAAAAGTAGGCTTGTTCTATTTTAAAATTCAGAATTTTCTCCTAGTTTTAAATGAACCGAACAATAAAATTATATGAATATTCATAAAGTTAAAAACTCACGAAAGTATAGCGACATGTAAGTATCCCAAAACTGAATCAGAAATCCCTCGATTATTTTTTTCTACACCTAAAAGGTGCAATTAAAAACAAACTTTCTCAGATCATAAGTGTTTATTTAAATACGTTGCATATTTCGCCTGAAGTTTGTTTTTAATCTCATTTGAATAAGGAAAGCAACTTAAAAAAAAGTCTGCTAAATGGATCGAAACCTACAGGCATAAAACCTAATGTGTTACTTAAAATTACAAAAAAAAGGATTGTAGCTGTGAGCTTGTTAATGGTTTTAAGTTCATGGAAAGCACTTAACAAGTGTTTTGCTTGAGTGTGCCGTTTAGAAGAAGTACGTGACGGCATTTCAAATTCAAATTGAAAGCTTTTCGTTTTAACATATATTTTACGCAACTTGCTATGCATGTTAAATTTCGGTTTTTATTATTTCAATATTGCCTTTGAGATTCGCACCTGCTATTAGTGTGAAATGGAAATTAAAGTTTCCCCATTCTTTGCCGCAAGGAAGATGCTACCCGAAACTTTTAGAAATGAATTCGCTTTCACAGAAAGGAAAAGAGGAATCTTACTTTTTTCCCCCTTGTCGCTGGAAATGTTTGATGGTTTTCTAATAAGCATTGGCGACGAGATGAAATAAATGATAAATGTTCTTCCATTTTTAATTTGGAATTTTACACTGAAGGTAAAACTTTCTATTACGTTAAAACATCGCTAAGTGACATTCACTAAAACTTCTCAATCATTAAAACGAAAATGAAAGCGTTATTCTTTATTTTAATGAGTTTTGGAAATGATGGCTCGAGTGTCTTCTGCTTATTCACTAAACCAGAGAGATTTTAATTATTATTTGTTCCATCTACTGAAGAAGATGTTACAAAGAAAGAAACTGTTTGCAAACTGCTTCAGGTGTTTCTTTTCTAATATTTTTTCTATTGTAGTTTTAAGATACTATCGGATTGAATTCGCTTCTACTGAATGGCATAAATAAATGCCACATTTTTTTCTACGATTGATCAGAAGTTGCTCGTGTAGTATAGGTACTGCAGGCAGCAGACCCGCTTTTTTCAGTGCATAAATATCATCACTTATTTATGTGGTTATGCATGCATTATCTCAACTTATCACAATATCATTTTTCGACGCTTTCATCACGGTAAACAGGAGAAACCTAAATTAAGTTATATTAATATCCCACTTTGAATCAGCACGATGGCTATTTTGGGGCGTCGTAATTTTGAATAGCGATCAGATGATGAAGACGACACCTGAGCTGGCACCCCCTCTCCAAACTTCGTCACCACACCAGCCGGAGGACGTTTGAAACTCTACGTATGATTTTGAGGTTTATGTGGAGTTTACGGTACCCACTTACTTCGTTTTTCTTAGGATCGCCAACTCTTTGCCGCCAAGAACGGCGATGAGAGAACATTTGTTTTGGATGTGTCTAGATGTTTTTAACGAGTGACAAACGCACATGTACACCATGGATAGTGTACCTTGGACCAGCCATTTCTAGATTTAAAAACTCCAGCCGAATAGTTTGAACATAAACATTTATTGGTATTTTAGCTACAGAAAAATGTTAATGAGCACTTTTACTTAATGAGGTCTTAGATTAGACCGAATATAAAATTATTACAGCAACAGTTTCATTCCTATGAGTAGGCTTAACCAACATTGTAATCAGACAAGTCAATTCCAAATGTTAATTTCTGAAGCTGCCATTCAGATCCTCCAGTCAACACGGGATGTGGTAACTTCCACATTACATCACATTTTTCCATAACATAAGTGGTTGACCATGTAGTGGTCATGCACCAAGGTACACCACTTGGGCATGGTCCAAGGTACACCACTTGGCCATTTCATGGAAAATGGCTGACTACTAAATTGAGGTTGGGCTTAACATAATTTATAACACATGTTATTATAGCTAAAACTGTGCTTTATAAGTTAGGCATTTTACTATAAAGTAATTTATGTATGTTTAGGAACTATTAACACAAAATTCAACAGGAAAAAAATTACTTTTGATGGGTCAATTTCCTTTTTCAGGATTCATTCATTCAAATGAGCACCTTGACAAATAAGTTCAGGTACACTGGGACCTCTGGTGGCAAGTGTACAAAATACATATAACATTTTCTATATATCTATACAGATGGCGCTAAAATCGGCATAGGTTCAAGGTACACTTATGTCCAAGGTACACCACCTTCCCCTA
>BGPR01017873.1:0-25268 GCA_013235015.1 Araneus ventricosus | reverse complement strand
AAATGAACTGGCATTTTAAATATTCTTCTGCAGATATCTCCTAGATGTTTTAAAAATTCTATGTATGCAATTGACAATTTCATATATTTGCTTTTCAAAAAATTCACATATCTGTTTAGTTGTAAATTGTGTAAACATGCAATAACAATCATTTTCGAAAAACATAGGTTCATAGCGTTAAAGGCTAAGATACTTTTAAAAAATATATACAAAATAATATTACAATATTTTTTATGCATAACAGTTCCCCGTTTACATTGACAAGAAATTATTCAATTCATATTTTATATGTGATTATGAAGATTCTTATATTTATATAGCTCCTTACAAAGATATGCAGATAGCAGACTTCTATAGAAACCAGATCTTTTCCACGAATTTGCAACAATATTTCTTAATCATTTTTTTTGCAAAGCTGCTTTAAGAAATAAGTTGGAATTTGTTTCACATTGATTCAATTTTTCAATTATCCGTTTCTTGGTTATTTTATCAAATATCTGTTTTTGCTTTTTGCAAATAATACATATATTCGGTAGCACATTTTTTTTTATCTTGATGTTACGGGTGTTGTTAAAGTATTGCTTCGCATTAGGCGTTTCGTTGACGTTTCAACACTTTTGTTCGAGTTTTCTTCCGAGTCCAAACTGTCATTGTCTTTTCTATTTTGTTTTCGTTTGATTGCAGCAATTATTCTCCTTTTATCTGTTAATCTCATACAGCATCTGCGATGATAGCTGATACTCTGTTGGGAATTATCTTCATTGACAAAAGCTTTTAATTGTGCCGCTACTTTCGTTTCTTTCTCATCGGTCAAAATCCCCTGATCTGTACAAAATTTAATTTTTTCAAGACTTACAATTGAGCAACACTGAAGAGCATCTACACAGTCTTCCACTACGTGTATTTTACATTCCATCCGAGCGAAATACCATTTTATTTTCTATATTAAACTTTTTAGAATCGCAGAAGTCGGAGCCTCTGAAAAATAAAATGCGCACAAATAAAAAACGCCGCGCAACGAAAGATTGTATCCTTGCTCCTCATTGGCTGAATTGTGGTTTTCTCAGCGATAGTGATTCTTTATAAGGCATTCTGTTTGGTCAGAATAATGGAAATTTAATTTCTTTGTATTAATTAATTTTCGTCGATCCAATGTAGAACATAGAATTATAATTTTTTTGATTTCATATTCTTTTCTTTGGTTAATTTCAAAAGTTTCCCCGCAACCTAATAATATTACTTGAACGATAGCGAGGCATGTCCTGCGGCCTAATTGTCGTGCACTGCACTGTTACAGACAAAAATTTCTAACTTCAACAAGTTACACAATGAATTCGCAAGATGTGTTGACAGCACAGAGAAGCACAGCACACACTCTCCTTTTTTATGCTTGACAGTTTATTCCGCAATGGACGAGTTTTCTGTTTTGTTTACTTAAATGTAAGTGACCTTGTAAAAAACCTTGACTTTTTTGCTTTACTTTTGGATTTCCTCTTGGAAGATTCCATTGACTTAGCATTACACCGGAATTACGTAGTTAAGGCATTTTAATGCAAATAAACAAAAGACAAAATTCGTCCATTACTGCGATTTTAGTCCTGCAGAAATATTTTGCAGTAGAATTTAAACTCTTGATATCAATTATACAAAATAAAATCATTTATTATTTCTTCAAACTTTGATTTTAAAATGAAATAAAACAACAATATTTATTTTTGCTTAAGGCTTTTTTTTTCATATTTGATGAAAGTGAAGTGAAGTGAAGCAATGAACCCAAACGTTATTGTATGTAAACAACGATGTCCGTGTTTGTAGCGAATGAAGTTAGAAATTAATTTGAGAAAATTTTGCTAAAATTTGTTTTTATTCAAATATTTGCATTATTTAATTGTTTGAAAACTTTAGCTTCTTTTTAAGATGGCTCTCTTGCGCGGAATCGTAAAATCCTCAGAATGTTTCTTGAGAAATCCGTAAGCATGTTTTCGCTGAATCTTGAAATGTTATCAAACAATTCTGAAATTTTTTCTATGTCAAAATTTTAAAATTCATATTTCAAAAAATACGAAAAATTGTGCGTTATGGGTTTGTTATAATTATTTTGTCTGGCAAATATAGTTCATGCCTTTTATTTAGTGAAAGGAAGTGTAGTGCAGGCTTGTCAAACTCAGGGCCCCTGCCACTTGCCCATTCAGTGGCTTAGTGATAGTGGGTTGAGGTATAAATGCCCTTAGTGCCATGGAGACAAAACATAAGTGTGTCTATTACATTTTTTAAAGTCAAATATGATGAGATGGCAAAAATAGAATATGCCTCAGGTGCCAGTAACCTTTGCCCCCCCCCCCCCCCATTTGCCATCAGTGGTTTACACTGATGGCAAATGAAGACCAAATAAACACATGCTCTGAGAACCATTTGCCTTTACTATGATATACTGTTATTGTAACAGGAGTTGTGATATAAATGTCGTAGTTTAATTCTTTCTAATAAATTTCCAGATGCATTTACAATGAAATCTTGGTTATCTATGCCTCTATCAGCTGAGATATCTGTTCACAAAGCCAGTACCAGAAAATTAAACTGTATTTTTTATTTTTTAATAAAGTTTTCAGAAAAGTATGTCAAAGTTGGCATTGGAACCAATTTTCACAATCTGTAAAAGGTCATTATCAAAAAGTGATGTTTTATAAGGTAAAAGTTAAGTTTATGGTGCACAGCCATTCCTCCCCACTTAGGATCGCCATTTTTTTGTTGCCAAGAGCAAAATGGCTTGGCGATGTGAGAACATTTGTTTTGGGTGCACAGTGAGCATTTTATTGTTGCCTTGTGGAAGCAATGCCTGCTGTATCTCAAGTGGGTTCCTTGCAAATTTTTTAAACAAAACAAAAACATCAGCAGCTTTGCTTTTTCTTTGAATGTTAGGAATCTAGGTTTTTTTTTTTAAATTCCAAAAAACGAGAATTTCCACACACAGTTGCAAGTGTGTTCTGAGTAAATTTTTTAAACTAAAAAAACCATCAGCAACTTCCTTTTCAGCAAAGCGGGAAAATAGTAACTTCGCTTTTTTGTTGAATGTTATGAATCTGTGTTTTTAAAAAAATTCCAAAATGAGAATTTCAATTCCAAACAAATTTCAACTGAAGTTTTATTCAAATTCGAAGAAATCTACCAATATAGCACATCGTCCAAGATAGCACATACCTGACCAATAAAATCGCAACGTTGAAGCGCGAAATAAAAACATAACGATTCCTACGAGAACAATTCCAAAAAATGAGAATTTCCACACACAGTTGCCGGTAGCATTGCAAGTGTGTTCTGGGTAAATTTTTTAAACTAAAAAAAACATCAGCAGCTTCCTTTTCAGCAAAGCGTGAAAATAGTAACTTCGCTTTTTCGTTGAATGTTATGAATCTGTGTTTTTAAAAAAATTCCAAAATGAGAATTTCAATTCCAAACAAATTTCAAATGAAGTTTTATTCAAATTCGAAGAAATCTACCAATATAGCACATCGTCCAAGATAGCACATACCTGACCAATAAAATCGCAACGTTGAAGCGCAAAATAAAAACATAACGATTCCTATGAGAACAAGACATGAATAGGAACATTCTTGCACAACCAAAACAAATATTCTGATATCGCCATTCCATCTTCTACTTGGCTGTAAGGAATTGGCGAGCTAAAACGGAGAGAAAGTACTCTGCACCTTAAACTTTATTTTAACCTTTTATAACTCAAGAAATTATTTAGTGGGAAAAAAAAAAGAAGGTTCCATTTTTGTATAATCACTTCAGTAGTGATATTAAGTGTTCAGTAGCGTGTTCCATGCATTTTCATGGAAAAATTCCACCCTTAATGTGCTCCATGTATTTCATGTGTGTTCCATGTATTTTCGTGGAAAAATTCCACCCTTAATATGCTGGAAAGTTTTGCTTTGTTGAGCAGTGGAAAATATTCTTTTAAGAACACCCTTAAAGAATAATTACAAAAATGCTACGGAACACTAAAAGTCAGTAACATTCATGAATCCTTTTATTGGTGATTGATCTTTTGACCAAATCGGAGTCTTTTAATGACCTTTTTAATGTGCCAGTGTATTTTCTTCTCTTCTCTTAACCTGGCAAAGCCTGAATTAATTATTTTTTTCCAATATCAATTTCTTTCTAGTATATTGTTGATAGGATGCTATTTATGTAGGGAAAGCCTTTTTTTGTTGTAAAATTTGTATAATATTGTCAAAAATGCATGATACCATATGGTACCACTAGGCTTTTAAGGGATCAAAATCGTAAGTAATGCAATTTCTTATTGATACTGACAAAAGCGGTTTAAATGTATATTTACCAGTTTGTGATTTGAAATTAATACAAAAATTTAAATGTATAGCATATACAAATACATTTTAATAAATATATAATAGTATAAAAAATATCCTAAGAGAGAAGTAGAGAAAACTTATTATCCAGAAAGCACAAGAAACAAATGGTAATGCAAATAATAATACTGGCATTTTTTATGAAATATATTTCATAACTTTATTGCAAGGTGTATTTGCAATGTTATTTTTTGCGAAAATCTATAAAACAGTCAATACAAAGCCCTACATCGCATTTTATGCACATAGTGTGAACTCGACTAGTGCAGTTTATAACAGCACATTGGCATCTTTCAGTGGTTGATTTTACCAGATGATTTATCTTATCATATTGGAGCTCATCTGAGACCCTAAAATATAAATTGTAGAATAGTGTCGTTTACAATTTAGAACTAGAAACAAAAACTGTACAAAGAAAAATTGTTTATTTTTTCTTACCTCACTCCTATTGAGCTGCCACGTACATTTGGTATACGTTCTCCTGCTCTCGGCATATTCTTATATATCTAAATAATCTTTTCTGTTGGTTTTTTTTCCGTGAAATTTCTACATTTACACATAACTGACAACAAGATAAATTATCTGTAAGTCCTCCTTCATCTTCTGTCGAGACTTCATCTGATACTACTGCAACATCAGCAAGTTCAATATAGATATCTTCTAAGCCCGAATCTGAGTTTAATTCATCAAATAGCAGAAGAGCTTCTTCTAGTGTTAAATTTCTTAAAAATAAAACTGTATTTCAAAATAATAAAATATAAACATGATTTAAATCTATACATAAAAACTGCCATAAGAAATAATATGTTAAAAAAATATAATCAAAGACACATTTTTTTAAAATCCATAACTGCATTTTAACGACACAAAACTCTCCCCATTTTATACTTTTGGCTTTGTTATTTTTATGAAATGAGCAATAGAAATACAGTTTTTTTATGCAAAACTTTCATATTATTATTTAGATACATTTATTTTATAACTATTCTATTATATATAATAAAAAAATTTAAATATACACTTTTAAACCATTTTCGTATTTTCTAGAGCAAAAAAACAAAAATCTAAGCAGTGATGAAAAGATAGTGTAAAAGCCTAGTGGTACCAAACGGTACCAGTAACATTCCAATTTTAAAAAAATGTACATAATATTATTATATTTTTTTGAAACACTGTGTACGTAATATCTAGTCATAAACGATAAATATTGCATCAAACTTTCATTTCTATATATATCAGAAAAGAGAGAAGGGTTGTACTTACTTTTTTCGATGCGTCATTTTGTCATAGCCCAAAAATGTTCTTGTTTCTTCCGCTCAAAGTAAGGCACTGACGTGTTGTTCACTTATATTATTATCTAGAAAGCATTTTACACTCTCTTATGTGGCACTATTTACTAATAAACAAGAAAAAATATTTGCACTATAACGAAGAAAATTGTAATATTTTAAACCTTTATTTCTGGTACCATATGGTGCCGCTAGTCTTTCAAGGGTTAATTCCATGAAAGAATTTCTTGGACAATACATTGGCTAATATGTGGCTGTACGTGCAAACTAATTTTTATTATTTTAAATAAACAATTGTGGGAAACTTAGTCAAAATTAAAAAAAAAAGTCACAATTTAAAATTTAGTCTTTATTAATCAAGTTTTTGATTATCCAAGTTTATCACTTATCTGGATTGTATCCAAGGTGATTACAGTCCAGATAAGTGAGGTACTGCATTAATATAAACAAACTGCAACTTCAAGGGTGACCAATTAACAGTTGTTTTAAGATAGATAATATTTCCCACTGAAATGGATCAAAGACATTTATGACTATTTTTCAAATTTTGTCAAATGGCCATATGTGGGAACTCATATAATTGACCAGTACTTGATTGATTAGTATTTGATACTGTTTATCTTATTGATTAAGAAATTCAGGCAAGTGTAACAATGTGTGTGCAAGTGTATCACCACCAACTTCATCAATTTTAAGTGCAATTTTTAAGCTTGGTGTAAGTTCTAGTCAAATGTTTTGCTGAAACAAAAACCTAGATGTTCCAATTTCTTATCTAAAAAATCATAATGAAGTGTCTTAACTTGGTAATTAATTATGAATTAATAAAATTAATTAATGAAAAATTAGTATCATTTATTAGCTAAATGAATTCCTTTTCTTATTCTACCATTACTAGAAAAAAAAAGCCCTTTAACAGGTGAAAGTAGCTATGGCTATTATATTTTTTTGTTGCTGTGCTAATATTGGCTCTTGCCTTACTTTCAAAAGGATACTTCAGTTTTTTGAAGTATGTTGCTAGGTTTTTTTTAAGTTCTGTGATGTTTATCACTCATTGATGAGAAATTATATTACTTGACTCCCAGTTTTTGCTTAGGAGATTTTATTTGTCAAATTTAAAATATTCAAAAATTATTTTACAAAAATTTCCTGCCAAATTTGGAAACACTTGAAAGTTCAGGTATGAAATTATTTCTATGTTCGGAGAAACATGTTAGTGTGAGCAATAATTTCACACTGTTAAAAAACTTACACTGTTGCAAGATCTAGATTTGTCAACCTTCATTCTAGAGTATTGTGTGAAAGTGCTGCCATTAAGATTTCTGTCTGTGTAGATAACAGAAAAGAAATCCAGGTATCAGGAAGAAAGCAGTAATTATGCATTGTAATGACCTGCATAAAATTAAACCTAGTTTTTTAGCCCATTTGGCTTTCATTAATTTAGCTTTTCATTAGTCATGCATGGTTTATCAAGACAGTTTGGGGATGTGAACATTTGTTTTGGATGTGCAGGGAGCTTTTTATTGGTCTCTTGTGCACGCATGTGATGCCTGCAGCTTCTAGAAAGGACAAATTGTGCATGCGATGCCTGAGGCACCTGAAGTTTTACTGGGCAAGTTTTTTTAACTTAAAAAAACATCAGTGGCTTCACTTTCATCAAAGCGGGAACTACTGGCTACTCTTGTTCATTGAATGTTAGGAATCTGCAATTCTTAAAATTCCAAGATGACCTCTCGCCTCAAAACGTTCCTTCGTCACAAAATCAACAAGTGAAGAACACGGCAGTCCTAAACAAATCCGCTTGGAAATGATCAGAACTGTAGAACACTGAACTCTTGGTGAAATCTGAAGGTTTCCAAGTAAGCTCGGTGATCGTTTCAACAAACAAGTACCATTATTTTTTATGTTTGTAATGATTGAGATAGTGCTGTTATTCTTCTTAGTTATAAAATTGTTTTCCTGCATGTCTGATTTTGCTGTCTCTTTAGCTACCCCACTTTTATCATACCTGGTATACTGTATGATTGCGTTAAAAAGTACATAACATAATCTTTAAATGAATGTTTTCTTTTCAGCTCTGTTGCTCTTCAAAAGGGTTGGAATTTCGAACTTTCCTATTCTGCCAAAAAAGCTGTAAATATCCCTCCAGCACCAAAGAAGCCACTTACAGCTTATATGATATTCTGCAAAGATAATAGAAAAGAGCTTTTGAAGCAAAATCCAAGTAATTTCCTTTCTGTTATTGTGTTATTATCATTTGGTAAAGTTTCTTAATACTTTTTTTAAAAAAAGGGTACTTGCTTGTTGAAGTGGCCACCGAGATTGAATTGCCAAGCAACCGAGATATATTGTCAAGGTGGTGGTAAAATCTTGCCAAAAATGTGTGCAGCCCTATAAAAATGGCAGTCCTGTAGTCGTGTACCTTTTTCGCTCACATATTTACGTGTTGTTTTTGTAATTAAATTCAAATTTGTTTTTGAAAAATATTACTTTTTTTGTGAATAAAGCTAGTTGTGGAACTGTGCAGATTTTTTACTTTAAAAAAAATTATACGGCTTTGCTAACCTTGGGAGCCGGAACATAGTAGCTTTGCTAGAACACTGAACTTAGAAGCTTGGCGAAATCCGAAGGTCTCCAAGTAAGCTCGGTGGCCGCTTTAACAATGAAAAAAAGTTATGTTGAATATAGTTCTTATGAATTTGATATACTTCAGTTCTAATTATTAAATTATGATGGAAATTACCTATCTTTTGTGTTGAGTAGTGTTAAGTAGTTGCCACCTGTATGGATTGAATTTCTTTCTAAATATTTTAATTATTCATTCAAAATATAAGATTGTTAATCCTTGCTTTAAATCTTTGTTTTAACCCAAAATGACCTTTGTTTTAGAAAATACTCTGTTGTAATGCTTTTCATTTAGTCTAGAGTCATTTTGTTTAATTTTATTTAAATAAAAATTGTTCTTAAACTAAGAGAGAAGAAGAAAGAAAGTATAAAAAATTCAAAATGGAAGAACTTGGCTATGTATTTTCTCAAGAATCACACACAGCTAGAGTTCTAAAAAGAAGTCAGAATTTTTTCTGTAACAAAATGTTAAAAATTGCCCCCCCCCCGGCCCGAAAAATCCCAAAATGAAAGTGTAAAGAAAAACCAAACTTCAGAAAACAAGGAAGAAACATAAAAACCAGCAAAAAATAACATTAAAAGATATTAGCTCCCATGAATACATTGTGCTTCTTTTTTGAACTCTTGCTGTGTGTGGTTCTTGAGAAAGTGCATGGCCAAGTTCCTCCATTTTGAATTCTTTTATTCCTTCTTTCTCCTGCCATTGTTATTTTGGTTACTGCTGCATTCGTGTGTTAGTAATTCAATAATTATGCTAATTTTGTTAATTTCTTGGTTTTTATTGTGTTGTTATTAGTTGCATGCCAAAACAGAATATGCAGTAAAACTTTTCAAAATAGCCACCCTTGGCACAGTTTAGCCAAGGATGGATCTTTCGCCAAAAAACCCAAGCAAACAAAGTGGCCACCCCTGCATAGCGATCACCAGTCTGAATGGTCACTTTTGTTTGGCCCGGCATTTTTGACGATAGACATAATGTTAAAATAATTCCTAGGAACTTCTAGTCAAACCCCTCTGAGTGGCCAGGGTGAGCACGTGTTCAACTTCAGTGAAATCCATCCCTTTCGTCTCTCTGGCATTGGACATTTTATTAAAAGGGATGAAAGAACGAACAAAAAATGCCTACACTTAAAAACAACACAGAAATGGAAATTTTGGTCCATTCATTCCATTCAACATTCAAGAGATCGTTTATGTCTTTTAGGCACTGATTTCAACTCTGACAAAAACGCTGCTGACACGGTTTATGACCATCAGCAAATAAAACTTTCAGCTCGCCAGATTGTAGGAAAAATAGGTGATATTACAACAACTACTGAATAAATTATTAGGGATTTACTTTTCCTATTCTAAAACAAAATTGGGTAAAAAAGTTACTTCCAAAAAAGCCGAAAAGTCCAAGCAGGAACAAACTGCATTTTTTCATAAACATTAGGCATTTTTCGAATAAAGTACTTTTTCGATGATTTTTAACAGTTTCAAATCCCGTGGGGGGAGGGGTATGGAAGTTGCAGTCCCCCCCCAGAGATAAGCCATAATTTTTAATTTCCCTTTAAAAATATATAAAAAATGTGACAACATTGCTTTTTAACTTATTTTAAATTTTCCTATTTTTCTATTCATTCCACTTGTACTTGTAGCATTGATGTGGTCGAAGACATTTTTTGGCTAGTTATTTCATTGTATTTTTTATTAAATTATTGAAAGTATTGTATTGTTCTCTATGATTCTAATTGTCAGGTGAATGAAGTCTGTAAAGCGTTTTGGCCATAAGCCATGAGGTTTGACATTCGTCATGACGATACAAAATTTTGATGTGAGAACGTCTTTCCGCTCGTTGCTGTGATAGTCGGTCAAACTTTCTTGTGTGACAAAATACTGTCAGATTTCAATTGCTAATAAGTGCAAGCCTAATAATGCTAAAAGAATGGTTGACCCAACAACGGATCGATCATATCTGTAAAAGTTTGTTGGAGTTTGTTTACACAGAGTAGTATAATGGTTACAGAATAGATAAATCACAAGTTTATTGCATTAGCAAAGGTCTGTGGTCGCTTGTGATTTATCTATTCTGTAAATATTGTATTAAAGAGATTGATAATTAAATTACATATTAATACGAAACTCTTGTTTTATGATTTTATCCCAACTTTTTCACGAAGAAAAATCTATGCCATAGACCCGAACTGTGCCTTTCTTATGTTTTTTTTTATAACCTCAGTCCCCTTTCCCCCAGACCCAAATCCTGAATTTGCCACTGATTCTTAACATTCACTTTGTGAGACGTCATATATCAGGGCCCATTTAAATACGTATTTTGTACTTTCAAACATAAACCCCCTTCAAAGTGGCCAATTTTCCTTGAAAGACAGAGTGGCTGCTGTGGAGAAGTTTTACTGTATATTTTAAAGTTTGACTTGTGACCTTTCTTGTACTTTTTTGTTCTTCAACTTGTTGCTATATAAGTGTTGTCCAAAATATGTGTGCATGCTTGTGTGTAAAATAATGAAATGGAGGCAATTTTTAATTTGCATTTTTTGAAAACTTTTTTTATTTGCCATCTTATGAATTATAGTGTGTCATTGCCAAGAAAGAGTTTACCCCCTAGTACAGGGTGGTCATAAATTATTGAACCCATTTCAAAAATCAATAAAAAAAACTAATGTTACAACTGCATTTTTTTTTTTTTTTTTTTTTGATGATAGAGCAAATAAAATTGTTTTTTCAGATAGGTGGCATACCATTACAGTGTTCTAAATTTGCTACAGCGAGATATTTCGATACGCAATGACTACTGATCAGCAGAAGCCGATGCACGTTTTCTGATTTCCTTTTTTAGTTTTTTTTAATATCTCAAAAACTATTCAGTTTTCGAATTGCAATTGATTTAACAAATTAAAGAGCGTCAAATTCCCTACAAATGCATACTTTTATTTTTCCTCTTGCTCTAAGAGTTTTGCCGATAACAGCTGTAAAAAATGGGAGATGTCCAATAATTTATGACCACCATAACGACGCATTACCTGTCTGAAAAACTACTCTCTCATTAAAAAAAAAACTTATTTGTAACATTATTAGTTTTTTTAAAATTAATTTTCTAAATTGGTCTAATAATTTATGACTTTTTAATAATAATGACTATGAATTTTTAATAGTGATGACTCTTATATTATTTAATTTTTATGATTAATTTAATTAATATTTGTTGACAATTAAGAATGCTTTGAATCCAGCAATTATTGAAAGAACTTGAGGATAATTGTATAAATGAAAATGTTATTGTCTTTTTTTCTATCAAGGCTACTTGGTGTATTACTATTGAATAATTAACTGTAATTATTAAGAGTGCCGCTGACAGATTTATTACTTTCCAAAACATGTGCTGATATCATTTACAATTCTAATTCAGAGAACAAGATGGATTTATGTTGACAGAAAGAATTAAAACATTAGTTTATGATTGCATTTAGAATACAATTCTGTGATTGCATTAACATAGAAAATTTTATCATGTATACATTGGTTTACACTTACTATATCTGGATTTTTTTCAGCCCTAACTAGCACTGAGCAGATTAAGAAACTAGCAGCTCAATGGAATTGCCTTAGCCTTGATATGAAAGAGGTAATTTTATTTTTAGTGTGTGGAATGATGCATGTTAATTTATTTAGCTATATTATAACTTTTTATATTTCTGAATGATTTTCAAAAATATTTGAAGCTATTTCAATAAAATAACATGTACTCAGGCAAGGATTAAGCTGGTTGGGGGCCCCTGGTGATAAATTTCTTGGTGGGGGGTCCTCAAACAAATGCACGTTTTGACTTGTCAATCATTGCATTTGAAAATAGAATAATTTTGAATGCATTTAATCATTATAAGTAAATTTTTAATAGTGATGACTCTTATATTATTTAATTTTTATCATTAATTTAATTAATATTTGTTGACAGTTAAGATGCTTTGAATCCAGCAATTATTATTGAAGGAACATGAGGATAATTGTATAAATGAAAATGCTATTTTCTTTTTTCTAGCAAGGCTACTTTGTGTATTGCTATTGAATAATTAACTATTATTTCTGAACAATATTCAATGAATCGTAAAGCTCAAAAAGAGAGTTACTTAAATATTAAGATATGATTGATAAAAACAAGATGAATATTTAAAAAAAATTCTTCAGTTTGGGGCACCCTTTCAACCCTTGTGCAGGCTGCTTACTGCTCTTTGTCCTTAATCTGTCCCTGCATGTACTAGAAACATTTTCTAATGATTCTTTTCATTGGTATAGCCATATGAAAATAAAGCTAGGGAATCAACTGTATTATATGGAGAAGCCCATAAAAGATATTATGAAAATCTCACAGAAGAACAAAGGCAGGAAATAGCTTTAGAAAAAGCTGAAAAGAAAGAAGCTCGACGTTTACTGAAATTGAAGAAAGTAGGTCTTTATATTTAGGCTTTTTTTGGAATACTTATTTGATATTGTATTTTCTGTTTCATAGTTTTGATTTTATTTATTAATGACCAGCTTCTTCGCCAGGAATATGATTTCAATTGATTCTTGCATCATTTTATATTCATTGTTCTCTTAACGTAATTTTAAACTTTAGATTCTGGTAATTATTCAACCTATGTTCTATTAGTGACCTCAGACCTCCTCTGTTTAATTGCATCAAATAGCTGACCATGTTATGTGACTTCTAAGAACAATATTAATTTCCTAATAAAGTAAAATATTTTCCCAATTATTTTAAGCTTGCAGAACATACTAACACAGTGGAACTTGGCTAATTGGGAGAGGGGACCATGGTAAAAATTTTATTTATACAGAAATTTAGTTTTAGATAAACTGGTTTTGAAAACAAGCACACTAATTGAAAATGACAAATTTTAAATTAAAAATGCCAATAAACATTTATTTTTAATATATAACTGTTTGAATAAATAATACATATTTAATAAATGGAAAGTAATTTGAATAAATAAAATAACAATTTTAATATTGTTTTAATAATTTAAATAATTAATTGACAAATTAATTTGAATAGACAAAAAGCATACAGCTGTATGAATATAACAAATGCCTTATAAAATTTCAAAACAAAAAAAAATGTATCTAATGTATGCAAAGTTTTTTTTAAAGTGTGAGAAATTTTTAATTGCTTTTTTTGATTGAATACATTGTACAGCAGTTAAATCTATGAGTGGGTTAAGGGATTAAAAAAATTATTAACTTTTGATCACTGAGGGCACAAAATTTCTTAACTTACATTTGTAACTTACACTACTAAGCATTTAACTTACAAAAAAAATCTATATATATAAGCTCTACTTCATGTGGCATAGAAAAGAGGTTAATTTCATATTTTCCAATGGCAATGATCGGTTTGCTTACTAAACAAAACCGGTAGCCATGTTAGGCATAACTGAACAGAATATGGCTACCCTTCTAAGAGAACGCCATTTTTTTTTTCTCTTGACAGAATTGGATCGGCAGTTTTTCTAGTCCATCTACTGATGGCAATTTTACTTAATTTTTAAGCAGATTGAAATGAATTTTGGAATAAATATTTTTTTGAATTAGGGGATAACTGCCTTTGTTGCTAAAAATCTCTAAACCTCATATCTCTCAGAGATACAATTCAAGTAGGCATAACTTCATAAGTATAGCCTACTACTCCATTCGATCTGGTGTAAAACAACTTTTTCTCGAAAAAATGAGTTTAGGATGTAGAGTTCACAATATAATGAAACTTTAGATCATATTATTCTAAAGAGATCAATTAGAAATGAAGCAGAGCCTTAGAACGAATTAGACGAACCATAGAACATTCAGATCAATGAAGGGGAAATTGTGTTAAAATCACAAATTGAGGTGAACATGATGGAGCTCATTATTGTGAACATTGTATATTGTGTACTTTACCATTATGTACACACCCAGAATCAGAAAGTGCTTAAAAGTGCGACTTACATTGCAGAACCAACATGGTCTTTGCAGAACATTTCATCCTTTAAAAAAAAAAAACGCGCGCACACGCACACAAAAAACCCCACTATATGTTCTGCAGAGCAATCAAAGCGAGGTGCTCTTTTTGCCATGCAATCTCTCCACGTTTCGCGCAACGCAGCCTCCAGAGATTGGAGCAATGGTAAAAATAATTCTCTTTCATTGTGTGGCTTATGAGAAAGCCAAGCCTTCATCGGGGCTGACGTCACTGGGAATGAAGATCCAAAACAGGCACGTTGTGAAAGCTGCGTGTCAAGAATGTACAGGAACTACAAACTACTTTCTGACTTCAAAAGTCATTGACAGAATTGCAAATTCTGAATGTATGCCTTGGTTTTAAATAATTAATCTTAATATAATGTTTTGTCATTAATGAGTAATAAGGATTCTACTGGGTAATTAGTATTTTTATATCTATTTTGCATTTTACTGTGGTCCGCCAAATTTGGACAAACTGCCTGCAGAACATTTCCAACTGTTTGAGGTCATGTTGCTGAACACTGGATGTAATTCTGCTCCTGGGTATACACACCACTTTTTTGTCTTGGCGAGTTTTCTTGGAGTACTGAATCGCCCCCTTGGCTCAACTACTTTCTTGAGGCCAGTTGATGAGTACTATATTTTTGGCTAGCTAAAGCGTCAGGAGCCAGAATGCGCCAATTTGGCCAAAAATGCATGGTGTGTATATAACGGAACACAGGTGCTCTGTACGGGATCAGCTATTTCAAATATAAAAGAATTTTTAGTTTTGACTTCAAAATTTGAATTATAGACGGTATTTTAACATTACAGGGTTTTTACAAAAGAATACCCCAATTTTTAAGGCCTATATCTCCTCAACAAAACAAGTAAATGCACCATTTTATAAATAATAGTGAATGAGAAGTTCATAAGTTTTTTATTGGGCAAGATAAAGAATTTTTTTCACCACCATTGGCTAACTGGAAATGTGAATAACTGCAACCATCCAAACTGTAACACCATGCATACTGAAAAAAGTGTGGGGTGAGTTCTCCCATCGACTGGATATCGTTCATGTTTCTGGTGGTGATCACATTGAGCATTTATAAACTTTAAAATGTTATTTTTGATTTAATTTGTCCAAAAAGGTTGTAACTTCCATAGTTTTGCAATTGTAACTTTTTAAAATTGGGATATTCTTGTGCAAACACCCTGCATATTAACCCCTTAACGATCACATAATTTTTAAGAAAACATTAAAAAAGTGCCTATTTTTTTTTTATTCAAGAAAATTGTCTAAAAATAAGTGTATGAACAATATATGTATTCATTTTTAATTTTTGGAATTTTTTTAAAGCTTGAAATTAAGAATTTAATTTTTCAGAAAAACCGACAATCAGATTTATTGTGACAACCAACTATCTCCAATTACATTATAGTCTAGCACTGCCATCTGGTATGTAAAATAAGAAATAAGATTTTTTCCTGGTATAAGAAATGGATTGTTTTTAACCCTTTTGGGGCATTTCTTTTGAATACTTCAGCCCGGAAGTGCAGGCATGAGAAATAGATTGCAAAACCTCACCCCATGATTTTGACGGGAGCGAGACGGACGGGGTTGATAAGAAATTCAAGGGATCTCAGAAAAAATTTGAAATACGTTCCGCCATATCATATTAATATTTGTGCTTAAAGATTTCGCCAATATTATTTGAAGGTATTTCTATACTTCTGTATTTGAGTTTTCCTGCTTTAATGTCTTATATTTATTTAATCTGTCGATTTATTAATGTTATTAATTACAGGCTCTGAAAGAAGCTGGCGTTCCAAAATCTCCAATACCAGCTTATGCTCTTTTTGTACAATCTCAGGCCAAGGACAAAAACATAAAAGATGCATCTGTAAGACTGGCAATTCCTTGTTAAAGTTACTTTGAATCATAATATTTGTCTTTTTTTGCTACTGTTATATATTTTGTACAAATTTGATGTTTGTAATTTTTTTTTAAATGAAATATTACAAACAATGAAACCTTTCCATAGTTCTCGCCCTCCATTCTAAGGAAACTTGAAAGGGATTTCATGTTTAGAAGAATAAAATACACATTTAAATGAACCCTGATTCATTATTTCTGATAAACCAAATTTTTGAGAATCATCTAAAGTAAAAGTACTTTACTTGAATTTTTTTCCTTGAAAAAAATGTATTTGCTTGGTTTTTTTCAGCCTTTTTTGAGGGTTTTTTTTTTTCAATTTTTTATTTGGAATAATTAATCCCTAATCGTTTCCACAAGTTGCATTTTCTAAAGTCTGTTGAGCTAAAAGTTTCATTTGCTAATGGTTGCATTCCATATCAGCAGCTTCTTTGTCTGAGTCAGTGCGTGAAAGGCAATAATGAATTCTTGAATGCCCAATCCCAGTTGACGCTGAAGTTCACTTTTGTCTTTGCATTGTGATAGGAATGATTAATTCCGATTTGATTTCAGGTGTTGCTTTTGAGTATTCTTTCCTACCATTTCTCTTCACAAAAGGTCCCAAGGTCAGAGAAACAGTAGAAATTGATTTAATTGATGTTAAATAGGTGACCACCCCAGCCAGAGAGGTTCGAGTGGCCATTCCTAGAGGTTATTTT
Organism: Araneus ventricosus; assembly: GCA_013235015.1. Taxonomy (NCBI): domain Eukaryota; kingdom Metazoa; phylum Arthropoda; class Arachnida; order Araneae; family Araneidae; genus Araneus; species Araneus ventricosus. The sequence goes on along the minus strand of BGPR01017873.1, from coordinate 8,374 downwards.
AACATTATGTCTACGGGCCAAAAATTCCATACAAAACAAATGTGGCCATTGAGAGTAGTTTTGTGCTTAGAGAAGTTTTACTGTATGCACTGGTAATTCATCTATTGGGATTGTAGAACAGCAGAAACTGATTGATTGGAAAATTTATTTCTTTTTTTATAACATTAGCAAAATTTTTCTTTCAAAGATTTTGATGGATCTTATACAATTAGAGATTAAAATCATTTTTTAATCACATCTTATAACTTGAATTTGATTATGGAAATTCATTTTCTGTTTTTCAAAATTTCAACTCAAATTAAAAGAGTACAGTCAAACGTCGCAAATCCGGAATCGTCGGGACTTCGGCAATTCCGGACTTGGGATAATTCCAGATCTTAGATCATTTCAATATTAAGAAGTGAATTTAACATCATAAAACACAGAATTCAATTTAAATTTAAAAAAAAAACTGATTTATTACTTGTTTTCTTTGATTTATAAACATAATTAATATTATTTCTTATTAATTTTAACATTTTTACGAAACAATTTAAAGTGAGTTGCTTCATCAGTTTCGATTTTTGATTAAGTAACTTCTCTTTTATTTTATGTATCGCCATTATGTCCGACTCCAAAATAAAGTCCCTTTGCTCGAGTCCTTTTATTGCATTGTTCAACTCTTCCACTAAACTGTCAATTGGTATTTTATCTTCCACTTGTGTTTCTTCTTCGTTCTCCTCGCTATCGGATACTGAAGTTTGGGAGTTCATCAACACCATACTGCATATTCCGGCATTGGTGAGCTGACACTCTGTCGGGGCTTTATCGTTGCAATGCAGTGCTTCAAACGCGTCATCTTCGGCAATTTCTTGTTCTATTGACTTGGATGTACTCAAGTAGTTCAAAAATTTCAGCTTTTCTTTTGAGATCTAAAAATTAGGATTACAATACCCCCCTCCCCACAATACCTTCGTCGCACATCGTTGTACATGTGGTTAAATCCTTTCCCTCCCCAGATGGTTATGACCGGTTTCTGCTGACTCTGGCGCCGATTTGGTAGATAAAAGTTAGTATATATATAAGATCAGGCTTTACTGAGGTGAAATGTAGTCCATTTTAGTCATGGAACGGACAATATTTGGCTTTATCTTCTTTTATTCAGGCATTACGTTATTTCTTCATAGGTAAAGTACTTAATTTTTATGTAGCTCCTTGACCAGTATTCAGAAGGTTACGCCTGAGAGGCGCATTGTTGTTGAAAGCTTACATGCTGGCGTGAAAAAGGGCAGATATGAATGCGCAGAACGCTTAAGTACCCAGAAAAGGGAATTTCCCCTTTCGAAGCTCGTGACTTGAAAAGAAAGTTGTAGTGCGTTAATTATGATGAAAGTAGAAGTATTTAAAATGAGGTGTCGTTAAGATTATTTAGGAAAGTTAAAAACTTAAAATATCACATATATATATTTTTTTTTTGGGGGGGGGGAAGTTACGGAATGAAAACGTCCGGATTTGCGACGTTTGACTGTATTTGGAGTGTCCCCTTGTTTCAGCCCAAAGAAATTCAAATCTGAGTTTCAGCTAAAAAGCTTTCATGAAAGCATTTATTATTTAATTTGTTCACAGTCAAACTGTTCATTAACCTTTTGCCCACTTTAATTAAAAAGTTTCTGGGACATAAAGTTATAAATTGTGTCGACGTGAAATGAAGTTAATCAGCATTCTGTTTTGTAGGAGTTCATCAAAGCTGCTGCTGAAAAATGGAAGACATTGTCTGATGATGAAAAAAAGGTAAATGATTCTGAACAATATCTATGCGAATATGCAAAATAAAAATAATTCTTTATTTGGAACACAATTTAGAATGCATGCAAATTAACTTTTTTAAAAATCTTTGTGGTTCAGGAAGTAGGAAAGAGTCAACAATTTGGACCAACAGATAGATTGGATCGGTATTATGACTTAAATTCTATTAAATATTAGGGATGTAAAATAGGCAAATTATGTTATAATGATGTAAATGGGGTCATTTTTAAGAGAAGCAGTATGTAGTCCCAGTTCAAGTATTTAGATTTATGTATCATCCATTAATTATCTTAACAATTGACAAAAAAAAAGCTTATGCTGTTTTAAATTAAGTGGGAAAATATGTTATTACTAGAAAATCAGCCATCATGGTATGACGGGTGCAAATTGCCTCTTCATTAGAGAGATTTCCTGTCAAATTTGACGTGTTTAAATAGATATATATGCGAGGGAAATGTTTAACATTGATTGAAAACAAATAAAATAAACATGTTCTATTACAGGAAATATTTTCCTTATTTGCATATTATTTACATATTTCTTTATTCAAAAAACCTCTTGGTAAACAACATTCCGTGTGAAGTTTTTTTTGTTGTTTAACAATTTTCCTTGTACTTCAGATGTCTAAACAAAACAAAGCACTTCTCTGCTTGTGAAATATTGCCAAAAAATATTATCAAATTATATCATCACGATTGCAATAAATAATCAGATGCATCGTGACATCCTATAGATGAAAATTTGTTACAATGAAACAGCCTCAGTCGTTGGGTTAATCTTTATGAATAATAGACCTTAATAGTCATAATAATAACAATTTTATGAAATGTTCACTTGATAGAAAACATTTCATGTTTTATGTACCCTCTTGGAAAAAAAATTAGCGACAAATTTGGCGGCATATTTTGACGACTTGGCGTCACTAAAATTTTTTTTTTCTCTAGAAAATTCAGCAGCCTCATCACTGCCGATCGCGATTCACACTCACTCGATGAAGGCAAAACAGCAACTGATACTGAACTTATCACGCTTGCAACAAGGCTTTATATACTCTTGGGAGAATGCCGAATTTTCTGGAAAAGGGTAGAAATTTCGTGACGCCAAGTCGCCAAAATATGTTGCCAAATTTGTCACCTGGCTAAGGGATCGGTGCTTCTTGGGGACTATCAATAAACTGCTGGATCACAATCTGATCATTGCAAATCCACAATTGCAGCAATTTTCCATTCAACAGGTAAATTCCTAGCAAATTAAATTTCAGAATATCCTTCACAAAATTATTTCTCCAATGGCTCATTTAACCCTTAACCCCCACATTTTTTTTCTGTCTAATAATTTGACCCCTCCTGTTTTGAAAAAGGCTGTCGTTTTCGTCATCTAAGAAGGCACAGAATACTTGAGATGCTTATGGATTCTACGTCATTTTTTGTGTCAAATTATAAAGCTAATTAATGATTAAATTTTAGTTTATAAGCCTGAAAATGAGATGATTCGATGCACATCAATATGACGGGCGCAAGACTTAAGGCATTAAAGGCCCATTGTTGTCTTTAAGCAACATACCCAATTTTGTCTTTTCTAAAATATTGAGAATAAGACTGGAGCTCGAATGCCTGTTGTTGCCAATAGGATGCATACTGGAATTTTTGTGAAATCAATTTACAGCATATAGGTGGTAGCCTGAGTGTTGATGTAAAAATATAAATAAAATGTTTTTCACTCGAGGATGCATCTTTTTACCTTTGTTTGTACTCTTGAGAAAACCATATTTTATTCTACAAATGTTGAAGAAAATTCCTTTTCCGTGTCATTATTTATTAAAATTCTGTGTTTACTATTATAAAATTTTATCAAGCAAGTTTTTTTCTCATAGTTTAAGTAATTTTATCAAGGAAGTTTTTTTTTAAAATATAAATAAAATTATGTTTTTCACTCAAGGCTGTATCTTTTTACCTTTGTTTGTACTCTTGAGAAAACCATATTTTATTTTACAAATGTTGAAGGAAATTCCTTATCCGTGTCATTATTTATTAAAATTCATCTGCGTTTACTATTATAAAATTTTATCAAGGAACTTTTTTCTCAACCATATATATAAATACTGCTAATGGGTTTTGATCAAGATGAAAAATAAATAAATGAATAAAAGCAGATAAACCATGTTTTTAACCACCTAAAACGGATTAATTTTCTTATGTCTAATAGGATAACACCATCTGTTTCTGGAATGTGTGGTCGTTTCGATCCACTCAGATTTCATGGTAACTTGATATTTTTATGAATACCACATAATATTTAATCCCTTATAAAGGCCCAGTATTGCCTTTCAGCAACATATTTAATTTTGTCTTCTAAAATCTTGAGAATAAGAGTGAAACTCTTGTGCCTGTTGTTGCCGATACGATACATATTAAAAATTTTATTAAATCAATTTACAACATAAAGATGGCAGCCTGAGTGCTGATGAGAAAGTAAAAATAAATTGATGTTTTTCACTTGAGGCAGGCTGCATCTTTTCTGTTTTGTGTGTATGCTTGAGAATACCATATTTTATTCTACTATGTTGAACAAAATTCCTTATCCATATTATTATTTATTAAAACTCGTCTGTGTTTGACATTATAAAATTTTATCAAAGAATTTTTTTTTCTGAAATAAAACCCATTGTTGTCATTTGGTAAAAAATAGTTTTTTAGCCGTAAACATACTTAAAACAAAATAGGATTTTGTAAAGTATTTTTTACATGTTTTATTCAAGAAATGAAAGTCAAAATCAGTCTTTTAAGGGTTAAGTTGTTTGATTTTGAAGATGTAGCCTTTCAAAGTTAGAGTATTTTTTAAACACTTATTTAAATTGACTTGTTTCATGTTTATAAAAATGGAATTTTATGATAGATTTTTAATTCACTTCATGGTGTATTCTTGATGACAGTTCTCTATTTTAAACTTAATTATAATTTAATCAATTAATTAAACTAAATTGTGATTCCATTTGAGTGGCACCACCTGGTAGTGAATTTGAGAAAAAATTTATTTCAAAATTCAATAATATTTGTAATAATGAATTGCTTTTACGAGTACAAAAATAAAAGTGTGTTTTCAAAAATTGTTTTTATTAAATATACTAGCCGCCTTTGGCGATCAACTTGTTCGCCTGGAGTATAATTTCAATTGAATCTTGCATCATTTTATATTCATGATTCCCTTAACAACGTAAGCAGATCGTAGTAGATATTTAACTCGTGTTCTTTTAGTGGCCTTGCACCTGTTCTGTTCATTGTCTACATAAATGTCCCTAATGGATTCAAATAACTGACCATGTAATGTAACATCTAATTGCAAGATGTCAGTGCTATCTTCACTTTCTTAATTTTCTTGCAAGATATGCATTTGATTTCAACATTAAAATGGTGAAACATACATATTTTATGGCCAGTGGCATGCTTGCTGAATTAAAACATGCTGAAAAAGAATGAAAATATAGAAGCCATAATCATTCAACTTACTGGATATATTTCTTCATATACTTAATATCTCCATGAGCTTGGTTTGCAGATTCCACAAAAATTTTGATAAAATAAAATACGAAAGCAAAATGAGGATATTATCTCAGTTTACAACAATGAAAGAGAAATATACAATTAAATATTTCTTTAAACAATGAAAACGATTTGAGTTGCATTGCAACAATGAAGAGTGTTGTTGTAAATTATGCCAAAAAATATTTTTAAAAATTTATTAAAATTCGAGAAAGCATTGCACGGCAACTTAATGATATCATTGGAAAGGTAATTTTTTTGCTTTTTCAGATGGTGTAAAAATGATTTTTGTGCTGTAACATTTTCGAAAGTTATTAAGGAAAAACGCCAAAATTTCGTTTCATTTTTAATTAATTAAAATTCTAATTAATATTTCATAAAAAGGGCTCCGAGGTGCACATTCCCACCCTCCAAAGTATTTTTGTGCTAAATTTTGTAGCTCTAGATCAGGGTTCTCAACTTTTTTTCTCTCGCGTACCCTTTGATTATACTTTTTGCTTTCGCGTACTCCCTACTATCATATCCACCACCCCACTCCCCCAACCATACGTCTATGCAAAGTTTTATCATTAACGATGTTAAGGCTTAGGTTAGATTGAGAGTCAAATAACTCGAATTAATAACATTTGCAGCATTTTTTATTTTACATTTTATTCGATTTTTACAATACTATTAGTTCAACGTCAAAGCAAATGAAACCAGTATTGTATTAATTTCGCATTAAGTTATCAGGATAGCTAAAAATGACACTTGGTAATAATCAACTGTTCAAGTGATAACAATCACTGTTAGTTATTAAATAGCAAGTGTTCACTTGGGGAAACAAAATTCTGTAATTTTTTAAAATCCTTTACGATTTCTTGTTTCTGCCATTGCCGACTTTTATTTCGCGTATCCCGAACTAGAGCTTCACGTACCCCTGAAACAAAATTCTGTAAATTTTTTTAATCCCTTATGTTTTCTTGTTCCATTGCTGACTTTATTTCGCGTACCCCAACTAGAGCTTCGCATATCCTCAGGGGTACACGTGCCACAGGTTGAGAACCTCTGCTCTAGGTCCAGTGGTCTGGCCTGTAGAGTGCCAGCAAACACACATTCTCAGTAATTATTATTTGAGATTATACTTAGTAATATTAAGTAGTCATAATAATTACTTATAAATTGAAGACTAAAAAAATATTAAACATTTTTAAAAATTGTGTTTTTTTAGTGCACTAATAAAAGTGTGTTTTAACAGGGTTCGTACGCTCCTTGAAAACTCCTTAACAACTCCTTGAAAACGATTTTCATTTTCAAGCACTACAGTAACTCCTTGAATTTGGGTTTTACTCCTTATAAACTCCTTGATTTTCAATTTTTAACATTTCTTTTATTAAATGTGTACTACATTTCACCGATAAAAAGAATTCTAAATCGTCGCTGCATCAATTACCCAGTATTTTGCGTTGCTCTTTCCACGATTTGATGTTCATCTCCTAGCAGTATCCAAAATTTAATCATTGGTTTTAAGTGCCAATCAGTAATAAACAAAACAGTAGAGTGGTGCAAATTGAGAATGTTATTTCTCTTGGATTATTTCGAGAAATTAACTGTATTTAAATTGTAACATATGGTTTGTTGTAAAGGACATATATTGTGATGGTGGAGTTGAGGGAAAATAGATACTATTAATCAATTTTAGCTAAATTAGTTGTAATAATAAAGAAATTTTGTTAATTTTATTTTCCTCATATACTATTTTTTAAGCAATGAAAATGCCAAAAAACAGTTTCTAATATCTAAATCCATGTCTCTCTTTGCACCTCTATATTTTAAATACTGGATCACTGTGTACTAGATAAGGTGCACAGTGAGGCATGGAAATTATTTAAGAATTTAAATTCTAAAAAAAATTAATGGAAATAGTTTTTTATTTGAAACATGGTAAATCATGGTATGTAATGAACTATTTGGACTTTTAGGGTAATTGTACTTTCTACTTTCCTATAAACGGATTTAACATGGCATTCTTGGATAAATCAGCTTAGTATAACTTATAAAAGAAATAAATATAACCACATTTATTTGAGTTATTAGCAATGTTTTAAATACTCTAATATAATTTTTGTGTACTTTAAACCGTTTTTCATACGTAAATATTGACTCCTTGAAAATTTTGAAAATACTCCTTGAAAACTCCTTAAATACTCCTTGATTTTTAATTTTAAAAATCAGTAAGAACCCTGTTTAAGAAACTTTTTTATAGTTATTTGCTTTTGCCCAGTATTGTTTCACAAATTGGATGATCTAAAATATGTTTTCCATTTACTTAGAAATTTGAGGAACAAGCCCATAAAGACAAAATTCGTTTCAACAACGAGATGGAGAAATGGAAGAAGAAGCTGGTGGCGGAAGGTAAAGACGAGTTGCTTCACAGATATGAGGACCTGAAAGGAAAAGGCAAAACGCTGGACATCGAAGAAGTCTCAAAGCGTGTGAGGGCAAAGAAGGAAGTGGCAAAGTAAAGACTGAAAAAATTTAAGAAAAATATTTCCAGTTGTGAATGAAATGTTTGTTACCTTCACTTGCTTCTTTTTTCATTTCCAAGTATGTGAAGAATGAAAGTAATACTTTTTATTCATTACCTCTGTTTCTGTGCAGGGTGGAATTGCATGAAGACATTTTTGAATCGCCAAATGACGTGATGACTAGAGTGAAGAAAATTTTTAAATCTTGTTTTGGCATTTAACGAACCTTTTTTTTTTGTATGTTGTTTATTTATGGCCATAACCTGCAAAAGATTGGTTCGACTAACTTTCATTAAAATATGAACTATTGGTTTTGAGTGAAAACAATGTGATTTTAAAGTTTGTGTGTGTAAAACATGTTAAAAACATATTGTTGACGTTACTTTTGGTATGCATTTTTTTTACATGATCTGAGTTTTCAACTTTTTTCCATCACACAATGTTCCAAAAATATCTGTGTTTACTTGATTATCAACTGTGTTCCTTCAATGTTACATATTTGTATGATAAACAGTATGTTTTTGTCACTAATTTTGTAATGGA